>VNKC01003895.1:0-79221 GCA_008042775.1 Drosophila pectinifera | reverse complement strand
TATTATATATTATATATTATATATATATTATATATTTAAATATAAAGCTAGAAAATGTGGTTGATTTAAAAATAAGAAAGTTATAGAGACACTCACTCTTTTAACCCAAATAAACCCCTCTTTATGCTCGGAAATCTATTCTCTATTGGGCAAAAATTGTCGAAAGTCCCTAAACTTAAATTGAATCAAAGGAAATGTACCCTATATTTAAATATATGGCTATAAAATCTGATTGATACGACAAGAAGAAAGTTATATCCTCTTTTAGGCCAAATAAACCCCTCTTTATGGTCGGAAATCTACTCTCTTAATCGTATTTGTTGGTAAAAACTCTAAACTTAAATTGAATCAAAGGAAATGTACCCTCGTAGTGGTCAGATATGGCTCCTTTCAGTTCAGTTTTGTGTGTAAGTCAGGCAAATTAAGTTTGAGTTATTTTATGATTGCATTAAAGGCCAGTTGGAGTTGGGAAAGGGCCAGCTAATGGTAACAATACGTGGCGCTGTCACTACAACTCAAGTTTCCACATCCTTCTCTGCGCTCCATTACTTTACCACACACACACACACACACGCACACACGCACACTTCATCCCCCTTGTCAGTGCGTCTGCCACGCCCCTTTGATTGGTCACGTGCCCTGCCCGGGGTCCCCCTTCCCCCTCCCAGCTAACCGGCTTGGCTTCAATTCGTTGTGATTGCTTTGTATCGATTACAAAATGCATTACAACATTCGCCACATGATAAATAACAGGCAGTAAATGGATATAGAAGGGGGCTGCGGTGGGCGTGGCTGCACTTGAAATTAATGCGTGCGATTGGGTTTCAGCGGAGTGGCGGCAAGCCGATCATCCCTCAGCAGGTTTCCAGATGATTGAGTCCCTGAAAATGCTCTTCAGTGTGACCAAGCTTGCTTGTTTTTATTTATAAAGCTAACTGCCACACTTTTTGCCATTGCGAAATTCCAAGTAACCTTCCAGAAAGCATATTACCTTACTATCTTATTTTATTATGCATCTGGTATTATTATATGCCAAGTTTTACTTCATTTTTACCTTACCTTACCTTATTCTTAATTACTTCAGAGTGACCAAACTAGCTTATATTGTGTTATAAAGCATAACTGCCACACTTTTTGACATTGCAACAAGCCAGGTAACCTTCCAGAAAGCTTATTACTGTATTCTTATCTTAATATGCACCTAGTTTTATTATATGTCGAGTTATACTTAATTTCTACCTCTTT
This sequence comes from Drosophila pectinifera, assembly GCA_008042775.1. Lineage (NCBI taxonomy): Eukaryota > Metazoa > Arthropoda > Insecta > Diptera > Drosophilidae > Drosophila > Drosophila pectinifera. The sequence continues at coordinate 77,976 of VNKC01003895.1, read as the reverse complement.
GCCATTTGCTATACATATTTTTAATTACTTCAGAGTGACCAAGCTTGCTTCTTTTTATTTATAAAGCTAACTGCCACACTTTTTGCCTTTGCAACATTCCAGGTAACCTTTCATTTTATTACTTTACTATCTTATTTTAATATGCATCTGGTATTATATGACAAGTTTTACTTCACTTTTGCCTGTTTGCCATTTACTTTCCATATTCTTAAGTACTTCAGAGTGACCAAGCTTGCTTATTTTGATTTATAAATCATTACTGCCACACTTTTTGCCATTGCAACATTCATATTGACCTTCTAGAAAGAATATTAATCTATTCCTACATTGTCCGCCGCGAAGTACTATTGCCTTCCAAGTTCCTTGACTTCACTTTTACCTTTCGCCAATTACTAACCATTTTCTTGATAGCTGCAGTGTGACCAATCTCGCTTATTTACAGTCACTAAGCTACCACACTTGCACCCTCCTTGGCTTAACCTCCCAGCGGACACTGCAAGGACATTAACCCACACGTGCCTCCGTGTTTCTTTGAACGAAATAAAATGCAATTGCGTGATTATTGGGCGATTTGTATCAATTTACAGAGTCGGGGCCAGCGAAAAGCTGCCTCAAATGTTTATTTATGCAATTCACTTGCTTATGCCATTACAAACTCTGCTCGGGAAGGGGGCTGCGGCGTCGAGGGGAATGATTATTGATATCTGTAACCATACGTGCTCACCCCTGGATACAACTACAACTAAACTTGTGGCAACCTAAAACTCCGGGGAGGATTGCAGCTCAAGACATTTGTCGCAACGTGCGAAAACTTTTGCCGAACAAGTGTCTTCCTCCCTCCTCAGCACCCTCAGCACCCCAGACCCCAGACCCCAGAACCCAGACCCCAAACCCCAGCACACTTGTTAGCTTCTCAAGTTTATTAAAGTGGCATAAAAGTGTCATTGGCGTCTAATGGACGACGATTAGTCGGAAGAAGCCTCGATCCCTAAGCCCCCTGAACGACTCGGAAACTTGGCTCAAGTCGCAGACCGCAGCCCAGGGCAGACCCATCTCAATCTCTTCTCTTCCGGGAAGAACCTAATTGAATGGAGGCAATTTTGGCCCACAAAGTTCATTGAATCATCGAATCACTCTTAAAAGTTGCAAAAATCAGGCACTTGGAATAAAGCCCAACCTGAGACACTTTAACTAAAACAGTTGCTATTGAAAAAGGTTAGTTACTTTTCGAAATAACCACCAAAAGTCATGGTATTTATTAAATAATGTCATAATGAACGGTTTTAAAAACTCTTTGTTTAGATCGCTTTTTCTCCGACTTCTTGTGTTGTTTCCTTATAGTATATATATACATTTAAAAAGCCTTTAATGCCAGAACTTCTCTACTTCTCTACTATATCTATATGTTTTCTATCTATCACTCTCAAAAGTTGCAAAAGCCCAACCTAAACGTTTAGTTTCTTTTCGAAATAACCACCGCTAGCCATGACATTAACTCATTATTTAATAAACATTAAAATATTAAATCATAATGAAGGGTTTTGAAAACTCTTTGTCTAGATCGCTTTTTCTCCGACTTCTTGTGTTGTTTCTTTATAGTATATATATATATACGTTTAAATAGCATTTACTTCTCTTCTATATTTATATATTTTCTATCTATCTGGAAATTACATCACATTAAGTGAGGAGCTTGGAGCCCTACATGCTCCACCGTATGCTCTCAGAAATAATTGTTATGTTAGTTTGGCAGCTTATCGAATGTGCTCCTTTCAATATAACAACTTATCGAATGTGCTCCTTTCGGTATAACAACTTATCGATATTAAACTTGGCTTCTTTAATGGCTCGAAAAGAAAACTTCTCTTGGGGCTTATGGGTTTGGCTCGTTCGCCTAGAGGACGGGGGAAAAACTTATTGAAAAGTCATAAAAAGCATAAAATACCAAAATGGCTCAAGCCGAGTAAAGTGGCAAGGAGCAAGGAGGAGCCTGGCTGTGCCGAGGAGCGGAAAGGACATAAACTTGGAGAGCATCGAAATTGTTTTCCCTGCGCCACCCTTTTTGTAAATCATTTAACACGCTCTCGATTTTTATTTTAATGACATCTCTTGGCAAAGTTCTGTAATGGTCGGGGGCAGGCAGGACATAATGGAGCCGGGATCCATCATTGGGATCCTTAACCGGAGCCCTCGGAGGCTGTGCAAATTTGTCCTTGTGCCCATGCATTGTTGATGAAGTCGAGGCGTCAAAGGCTCCTGCTACCGGCTCCTGCATCCTGCCGGGCTCGTCCTGTGTGTTAATGATCATCATGAATATTCCGGCATTTGTTTGTTTGTTTGCTCGCCCAGTTTGCTCAGCCAAAATGTTAATATTCCCGGCCGAAACTAAACGAAAACTAAACTAAACTAAACTCAACTAAACTAAACTAAACTAAACCTGGACTGAGCCTTAACCCGACGGCATTCGCCTGGGAAAAGAGTGGCTAAATATTTGATTAACTCTCCGGCATGTGTGTGCCGGTGCTCGGAATCAACTTAATTAAAGTTAAACAAGCAGCTAATCAAATTTTTATTACACAGTCCTAGCCACAGGAATCCTGTACCGCTGTAAACGCCCGGCGTAATTTCATTTTAAAAATGCATTCCCTCCAAGGGGGCCCCGTGTAAAAAGGATTGTCTCCCCGTATTTTGTTCACTATTTTCCGAGGAGCAAGCTCTTCCCCAGAGCCAGGGGGACGAGGGTCTGGTTCCTGCGGATTGAAAAGGAAAATGTAGCTGCCGTTTTTTGTGTATATATTTATAAAAAAGAAGAGAGAGCCAAGCTGAGAGCCAGTTGCCAGGGAGAATATTCTAAAGCAAATACTAAAATCAACAAAATATCTGCAAAAGACAGCTGGAAAACTGAGAAACTGAAAGAAATATCATAAAAATCTGATGAAAAATTAAGCTTAACTAAGCTTAAATCCTTTAAGATAAATTAATAGGAACTCTAGTTTAATAGAAACCCAGAAAGTTGCTTAGATTGAGCTTCGTTTCCCACTCGTTTTTATTTGTTTACAAAAACAATGATAAATAAAATCAAAGCTTAACTAACCTTAAACCCTATAAGATAAATTAATAGGAACCCTACTTTAACGGAAACCCAGAAAATTATTTAGATTGAGCTTCGTTTCCCACTCGTTTTTATTTGTTTACAACTGGAAACCAAGAAACTGGAAGAAAAATCATTAAAATCTTATGAAAAACTAAGCTTAACCAAGCTTAAACCCTTTAAGATAAAGTAATAGGAATTCCAGTTTAAAATAAACCCAGAAAGTTGCTTAGATTGAGTTTCGTTTTCCACTCGTTTTTATTTGTTTACGAAAACAATGATAAATAATAGCTATAAATAGGAGAAATGTTATTACAAAAAACCGTTCGTGGTGTTCATTACAAAGTATATCGTGTGTGGGTTCCAGGTATAGATCCCCTCTAGACATCGAACCCCCTTAGGTTGAGATCGCTGGCGGAGGCACCGTGGAGCCACCAGGCTGTCCACCTGGTGGGTGTGCGCTCATCGTACTCATCCATGTCGTAGAGCTCCTCCTCGGCGGCCCAGGAGCTCAGGGTGCTGGAGTTGGTCATCGGGTGTGGCAGGGGCATCAAGCTGAGACTCATGCTTATCGGCAGCGAAGGAACAGAGCCATTGGCCTGGCTGTGGGTCATGTGGTGGTCCGATCTGGACAGGTCGTTCAGCTGCAGGTCCGAGTGGTAGTTGATGGGTGTGGGCTGCTGCTGCTGGACGAGCTCTGGACGGTCCTGCTCCGGCTTCTTGGCCAGCTTCTTGCCGGGCGTCGGGGAGGCGGAGCAGCTGCCACAGCAGCCAAAGGAGAGGAGGAGGCACATGGCTAAGATGCCTTAACACTTTTTCTCTGATTTTTTATATAATTCCTGAGAAACCTCTCCTCTATTCCCTGTGATTTCTGGAGGTTCTACCTGCGGCTTCTCTAGCGGGGAGCCTCCAACTGAGGCTCTGCAACTCGCAGCTGTTTGCTTTTATAGCCAGGCCTTTACACCGCACCTGGGTTCCAGGTGTTTTGGCCAGTGCCAGTGCCAGTACAGTTGTGTTCGCCGAAAAAACAACTCAGCAAACAAACCAAAGCCCACTCTTCACAACTGTGTTCCTGGGTCCGGAGTCCGGGGCTCATTATGCAAAATGATGTCACTTATGTTAATTTCAAAAATGCACTAGACTCCATTACCAATCTGCATGCATGTATGCCAGGCAGTGCATATATTATAGTATCGGTATAGTATATTATCGGCATTATCTAGAGGGGGAAACGGGAGCTCCTACTACCTATTGGGTTACCAATTTGCGAATGCAAATTTCACACCAATGTCAGTGTCGGGATTGAATTTAAAGAGACTCCACAGGCCAGGGAAGCCCCAGGAGGCAGGATATCGATGTTGTCCTCGATGGCTATGCCAGAGTGGCGCTTGGAGGAGCCGAGGAAGACCTGCCGCGGCTCGGGGATCACATCAGGCTGCCTGTGGACATCGGCACAGATGCTTATCGTCTCCAGCTGGGCGGGGGAGTGCGAGACTCGGTGACTAGGAGGGGGTCCAGCCTCCAGCAGGATCCTTCTGCCAGGACAGGTGGCCTCCAAAGGGTGTGATGGGTGCTCCACTAGCTCGCCCTGGATCTGCGGCTGATCCTTGCCGCGTCGCCGCTGGCAGAAGACAAACATGAGACACTTCTCCAGGATGTGCATCTTGGGGGCTCTCCGCGCTGATTTCTCGCCGCTCTGGGCCAACCTTGGGCTTTTATAAGTACAAAGCGGCGATGATGGAGGCCGGGTGAGTCAGGGCCGGGTCTGTTTGCTTATCCGAGATGTTGGTACCAGCAGCAGCAGCAGCAGTCCTGGCCCAAGCCCCCTGCCCCGTGCCAACTTCAATTTCAATTAGCATTGGTCCGACCAAAAAGTTTCAGCACTAATGAGTTTTGTAATTATACGAAAAGTTGGAAAATGAATACAAAAGCCGAAAAGAAAAATCTCCCCCTTTTCTCTCAGCAACAGCGGGTGGGGCGGGGCCTTTCATTTTACATTTATATATATATATATTATATTTTGAGAATGATTTACGCAGCCGGGGAAATTGTAAAGCGATAATAACATAACCAAGAAGGGTAGGTTCTTTTTAGGGGAGGAGAAGTACTAATAGAGGCAAGTTTTCCCTGTCTTCAATTAATGATAAAGATGATTAATTAAGCGGGAATTCTTATTATATTATTTTCAGTTGAAGTACCCCTTAAATAAAGTTGAAGAGCTTTATTTAAGGGGTACTTCAAAGTATCATTCTATATAGAAATCTTAGCTTTAGCCTTTTCTTTTTGATATTTAAATAACGTTTATATATTCTTTCTATATAATAACAAGTTCTCAGTAAGTTTCTCCTATTAAATATTACCTATTTATATTTCCTTCCAATTTGCTGGTAGAAAATCGCAGCTTTAGCCTTTTATTTTTGACATTAAAATAATTTGTATATATTCTTTCTATATTTATATATTTCTTTTATATATTCTCTTATAAAAACAAGTTCTTAGTAAGTTTCTTCTATTAAATATTACCATTTCCTTCCAATTTGCTTGTATCGCAGCTTTAGCCTTTTATTTTTGATATTAAAAATAACTTTTATATATTCTTTCTATATAATAACAAGTTCTCAGTAAGTTTCTCCTATTAAAAATTACAATTTCCTTCCAATTTGTAGGAAATCGCAGCTGTAGCCTTTTATTTTTGATATTAAAATATCTTTTATATAGTCTTTCTATACAATAGCAAGTTCTCAGTAAGTTTCTCATATTCAATTTTAAATATTTCCTTCCAATTTGCTTGTAGGGTGCAGCCAAGGTCTATAAGCCATAACTTTTGGCAACAGAAATGTTTACTTTTCCGGCTTTTCCGCTCTCCGCCTTGGCGACTGTGGCAAACTAGAAAAATATCAATGTCACTTGCAGGCCCTTGGCCGAAAATTGGGGGTGGTTGGTTTTTCCGGGGGGAAAATGCAATGCCCGGGGAGGGCGGCGGCGGACTTTGTTACTTGTGTAATGTTAGATGGGTTTGTGTCAGTTCTCGGGCGGCCACGCGGGGAGGGGGTTTCGGTAACCAGGGGGACATGGGCCCTGGGCCCTGGGTTCCGGGTTCTGGGCTCTGAATTTCCGGGGATTGGAGCTCTCCCTCGTCCTGGTTCCCCTTTGTAAGCCGCATCATTGCGGTTTCAGAACGAAATTTTTCGCAATTCCCAGTTGGAGTTGGATGTGTTTGTTTATGTCTGTGCGTGGGCTGGGGGAGTTCCACGGCTTACACCCCTTAAAATGGTCAGGGAAAGAGTATGCCCTATTCTGGGCTATTTGGAATTAATAAACTTATTCTTAAAATGTGACCTTAGGCCTACTCAACACTGCAATACTTGGCTTTTAAGTGCAGCACCCAAGGGTCACACTGAATCCTTGTATCTGTCAAGTCACTCATTAAAAATATATTCAAGTAGCTTTTCCGTAGCGATTTTCTGGAATGTCTCACGAATCCTCAAGGTTAGTAACCATGGCCTTAGACTACGAGTTCCTTCTCAAGTGAAAGCCTTTCCCAAGCCTCATGAACGACGACATCTACGGCGAGGACCTGTATAAGCCGGCTGACACCGGTCGCATTTACACCCAGGAGAAGAGGCGCGGCTGTTTTATTTCCTCATGGCCAATACTTCGTAGAGAGTGCCCGCCGGAAATCAAGCAACTGGGACTGGACCTGGACCTGGAGCAGAACCAGGCGGAGATGGAGCACCAGGAGTTGAACTTGAAGACGACTGGGGAACCCAGTGACAAGAAAGAAAGTATAATGGACATCAACGGCGGCCAGGAGCTCAGCGATTCCCTTAATTGATTTAAATAATTGGTATATATATAAATATATATATATATATATATTTATTTAATTATATTTCCGCATGGAACTTGTTTAAATATTTAATAATAATAAGGAATCCCTTGTTCAAGCTCCTCTTATTAGTTAACCTTTGGTTAATATTCCCTCAATTTAGAAGCTTAACTGGTCGTCAACAACTAACTACAGGGTAACGAAGGCCAGGAGGTCAGCGATTCCAAGGTGCTGAACCCAATAAGCCGAGAAGAACCACATTAAAGCCTTAATTGATTTAAATAATTGTTATATACAGCAAAGGTTACGTAAAAAATATTTATAAATATTTATTTAATTATATTTCGGCATGGAACTAGTTTAAATATTTAATAATAATAAGGAACCCCTTGTTCAAGCTCCTCTTATTACTTAACCTTCGGGTAATATTTCCTTAATTTAAACTTAAGCTTAACTGGTCGTCAACAACTAACTACAGGGTAACCTCTGGTTGTTTTTTTTTTACCTTTCTTATTAGTTAACCTTTGGTTAATATTCCCTCAATCTAGAACCTTAACTGGTCGTCAACAACTAACTACAGGGTAACCTCTGGTTGTTTTTTTTACCTTCTTCCTAAACCTCTGGTTTGTTTATATGGCTCGGTTCGGGTTTGTTTTTCGGTGGTTCCCTGCATAGTTTGTGCTGGTCTCGTGGCTTGTGACAAGCCAAGCGCATAACCGCAAAACAGACGCGTGGCGCTAGAGGGCAGGGGGAGGGAAGGGAGCTGTGTCCACCCCTAACACACACACACACACTCGCACACACTCTCACACACTCTGGCCATTTCATTTTCAATTTGTAGTGCATACTTTTCGGGGCTTTCTCGGTTTCTATGCCAATCTGCGTTTCTCATTCGGCTTCAATCTCCTTTTTTATGGAAAAAGGCGAAAGGAGCAGGGAGAAAGGAAGATAGGGAGAGGGGAGAGAGGAGAGGGGAGAGGGGAGAAAGGAGCTGGGGTGGCATCTCCCAACCCCCTCTCCTGTTCCCCTTGACAAATCTCCAGCCACTCCCCTGTCCTGGCCCGTATTTTGCTTTTGTGGTCATGCCCACTTGATGCGTATTTAATTAACGTTAATTGAAATTGATTTATGTATGCAGCCTGCGTACTTGCCACCCCTTTTTGAGCGCCACCCCACCACCCGCCCCTCTAAATATAAAGTCCTTCTCCGAGTGGGGTTTATTTTCTCCTTATTTTATTTGGCGAAACAGGCTGGGATTCCGGGTGTTTTTGGCTCAATTGACAAATTTTCGGCATATTGAAGCATGAAATAATTTCGGCGTTCGATTCGGGCTTCTCATTAAATTGATTAATTAAAATGCAAACAAATATTTTAGGCGCTGGAGAGGGGATGAAGGTTAGGGGGGTGCTTTTGGGGGTTAAAAAACAGGAAAAGCTTTGGGAAAATTGATATTAAAGATGCCGGATGAATATAAAATTCATTTGCAAGGTATTCGTAATTATTAAAATTCATTTGCTTTATATTCAATAATTTCTAATATCTTTTAACCATTTGTAATGTAATTTAATAAAGGTTTGAACGTTTTTTGGGTTATTAGGAACATTTAATTTGAAATTATGGCATTAAAAGTCTAAATAGAATTTATAACAATTATTTTGCACTGCATTTGAAATTTTTAAACGTCATTTGTGTTATTTGTAATATCTCTTAATAATTTCTAATATCATTTATTAAAGCTTTCAAAGATTTTTAGGTTATTAGGAACATTTAAATGGAAATTATCATATTAAATAGAATTTATAACAATTATTTTGTAAGGCATTTGTGTTTTTTAAAATTAATTTACAGTATTTCTAATATATTTGATTAATTTGTAATATAAATTAATAAAGGTTTCAATGTTTTTTAGGTTATTAGGAACATTTATACGGACATTACCATTTTAAAAGTCTAAAAAGAATGTATACAATTATTTTGCAAGGCAATCATAATTGTTAAAATGCATTTTCAGTGTTTCTAATATCTTTTAATTATTAGTAATATTGATTTTAACTTTTGTTTACGTTATTAAGAACATTTAAATGGAAATTATCATATTAAAGCCTAAATAGAATATATAACAATTATTTTGCAAGGCATTTGTAATTGTTTTCTATGACTTGAAGTCATTACACTCGTAAAATAATAATAAAAACTAATCCAATCAAAGCTAGACCAAAGAAATTAAATATATAGATGCCTGATATATATATATCTCGGGGTTCCTTTGTTTCCGCCCCTGCCCCCTCACACAAAAATTAACGAGCAGAGAGCGAGGAGAGCTGGGAAAGCTGGAAAAGCTGGAAAAAAGAAAAGCATTCGATGCGTGTTTGCGCAATTTCCACATCATTAATTTTGTGTTTCTGGCATTCCGGAGGAGAGCGCATCTACATCTGGTGGCCAGCAGCTCCTCCAGCTCCTCCAGCTCCTCCAGCTCCTGCAGCTCCTCCAGCTCCTCCAGCTCCTCCAGCTCCTCCAGCTCCTCCAGCCCCTCCAGCCCCTCCAGCCCCTCCAGCTCCTCCAGCTCCTCCAGCTCCTCCAGCTCCTGCTCCTCTGCCACTCTTTTATGCTGATTTAATTAGAGGAGAAATCTTTGCCGCTCTTAGCCTTAGTCTTGGCTCTTTTATTGCATAATTTGAGGTGTGCAAGCTGAAATCGAAAATGGCTACAGAGTGCCAGAGGGAGGAGCTGGGCTGGAGGGGGCTGGAGGGGGCTGCAATCAGCCAAAACAGCAAACAAAGAACAATAACAATAAAGCACAAGAAAATAACGAAAATTCATCATAAACAGGCTGCTGCTCGGGGCCTTGTGGGGGGAGCCGGAGAAGAGGTCCTTCTGCTGGCCTCTCCAAGGATCGTAAATTAGAAATGGCATTTTATGCGTGCACAAATAAAAATTCTGTGTGTGCGGCACACTTTTTGGTATATCTTCTGGGTCCTCGGGCAACAGAGAGAGAGAGAGAGAGAGTCCTGAGTCCCGAGTCCCGAGTCCTGGCATAAAAAGTTTCATTTTCCCTTCTCGTAAAATTACTCATACGACTTGTTAACCGTTTCACCAGCTCACAAAGATACACATTGATTTTCCCGCTTTTACTCATCTTCCCTCTCTTGTTTTTTCTTTGCAGGTGAGTCCTCCTTCCCCCCCTTCCATAGATTGTCCTTTTCCGGATCCGTTTTCGGTATGTACGTATATAAGGTCCTTGGCAACGGGAGACGAATGGGATTGGATTCTATTGACGTTGAAGTTGAGCAGAAATCGGAGAGAAGGCCTCACCCAGGGTGAGCTGCGCCAGCTGCCGGCTCTCCGCTTTCCCGGGTATTAAATGTTCGCTTTGATTCCAATGGCAATGTAAACAAATGAGATATTTTTTCCTTTTCCGCTGCACAGAAACCTCGACTCACTCAGGTGAAAGTGGGTACGCGGGGCACTGCTCAAAACTAATGGGTTATATATATCGGAAGCTACATCAAATTTATAAGGGAAAATCTAAGCAAATTTCTGTTTGTTTAGATTATAAATATATATTAGATATGTATATATTATATATATAATTTTCTGTTAGATAGTTGATACAAATCTAAAGAAATATGCTTCTATTTGTGGGAAATGAAGGCCTTATACCATTTACCTTGTTTAATGGTACTTTATAATTTATAATATATATAATATATATCAAATTTATATGAGAAAATCTAAGCAAAGGGAATTATATATCATCTTCGGTTAGTTAGTATATACTATATATCTAAATCTAAAGAAATATGCTTCTATTTATGGAAACTGCAGGCCTTATACCATTTCCCTTATATAATGGTACTTTATAAAATCAAATTTATAAAAGAAAACCCAAACAAAGAGAATTATATATTATTTTCTCTTAGTTAGGATCTATCTATCTAAATCTAAAGAAATATGCTTCTATTTGAGGGAAATGCAGGCCTTATACCATTTCCATTCCTTAATGGTACTTTATAAAATAAAAATTATAAGAAAAAATCCAAACAAAGGGAATTATATATTATTATATGTTAGTTGTTAGTTAGTAGTTAGTTAGTACTTACAAATCTAGGGAAATATGATTCTATTTGTAGGAAATTTAGGCCTTATACCATTTCCCTTATTTAATAATACTTTATAAAATCAATTTTATAAGAAGAAATCTAAACTAAGGGAATTAGATATCATTTTCTGATATTTAGTTCATAAAAATCTAAAGAAATGCAAGCCTTATACCATTTCCCTTATCTAATGGTACTTTATAAAATCAAATTTATAAGAAATAATCTAAACAAAGGGAATTATATATCACAGTCTGTTAGTTGTTAGTTAGTACTTAAAAATCTAAGGAAATATGCTTCTATTTTTGTGAAATTCAGGCCTTTTACCATTTCCCTTATTTAGTGCTACTTTACCCCTGTTTATCTCAGTGCAGGCTCCGCATTTTCAGTTCGTTTTTACCCTGAAACCGAAGTAACAACAAAGGAATTTTCCTAATTATGCGTTCACCTGCACGTACACACAAAGAGGGAGTGGGGGTAGAAATAGGAGTGGGAGTAGGAGGGGGAGTGGGAGCTGAGAGGGGAAGTGGCAGTGGGAGTTGGATGGTGAAAACAGCTAGAAAACCTTCCCTTCCTTCCGGAAAAGCCAAAGCCAAATGGACCATGAAAGCAAAAATCGCACAGAAATTTTTGGTAAACTGTAAATGCAAAAACCAAAGAGCACAGGAGTTGCGGGGGGGGCAAAGGACGAACGAACGGACGGACGGACTTTCTGTGATTAACAATTACAAAAAGCGGGAGGAAAGCTGTTCCATTCCGCATTCCAAAAGCCACGGCAATGCCCCCACCATTCCATTCCACTGTTTTTAAGGCCCGCGCTACGTGAGTTTGCCATAAGCAATTTAGCTAATTTAGCCACCAAAACAACAAGGACGAGATGCCGAGGACCAAAGCGAAGTAATCGAAGCGGAAGGATAACCGAAACAGGGAAGAGTGAGGGGGAATTTGGGGTGTAGAAGGAGTCCTGGCCAGGAACTCCCAGGAAGCCCAGCATGAAACTCAACTTAAAGAGAAATTCTTCTTTAGAGATTTCTTAATTAAAATTTGAATTCTGCAACAAAGAGTAATTTTTCACTGGAAAACTGGCATTTATTCTTCTCTAAAAACCCATTGATTCCCGCTTCCTTCAAGGATTCTGCAACTGGGGTGCCGCCAAGGAAGTGCATGAAAATAACAATAAATGTAATACAGTGGCAGCCAAAAGTGGATGCACAGAGCCAGCAGTAATAATAGTAATAGCAATAATAATAATAATCTTCCTAAGGACATGCTCCCTTTGCCCCCTTGCCTCTCTCTTTCTTCGAAGGAGAGTCCTTGCCGGACAGGTCGCTCCCTAATAACTGTTTCTTTTTATGGCCAACAACAATGGGGTTCGGGGAAAGGCAAAATGAAATTTGCCTGGACTGCCATTGTGAGTCCTTCGTGCTGCTCCTGCTGCTGCTCCTCTCAAGGAGAAAAATGCATTTGATTGAATTTTGAATAGTCAACAAAGGAGGCGAAACTGCGGTTGGAGTCTGTCTGTCTATCTGTCCGGAGTCCTCCACTATCCACACACCAAGAAAAACACACACACACACAGAGAGGACTGAGTCCTGCATTCCTTGGCCTGCCGCCGTTGTGGCACGTAGCCTTGAAAATCGAAGTGGAAATGAAATGTAATCTGAGGGAAATCTGAGCGATTGGGAATGGGGAAAATGTGAAAGGGACTAGTGGCTGCGGATTGTCCCGCTGGGAAATTGAAAGTCTCTGCCCCACCTTTCCCCAATGCAGGGGCTGGTAATTAAATGAAATCTAATAACCGTATTATATTTAAGGTATATTATAGATTTCGGGTATAACTAAAAACCCAAAACTAGCCAATAAATATAGGAATGGAGTTTACTTGACATTATTTTCTAAAAAGAAGTTCATCCAATACTTCCTCGTGTTTATTAATCTCTTAAACTCCGATTAATTGCAGCCTCTGATTTATTTTGAGGATGCCAGCAGCCTTTAAACAATTCCAATTAATTCTCTTGCTTAAAAAAGGGGTTAAGTGTCTTAAGACTCTGCCTTACTTTACCCCAATGCAGGGGCCTGTAATTAAATGAATCAATTTAGTATTGAAATCTATTAATCGTATTATATTCAAGATAAGTTATAGATTTTGGGTATATTTCAAAAAACACAAAGGGGCTAGCTGAATATAAGAATGGAGTTTTATTCTAGTCTTTTCCCTACCATAATTTTCTAAAAAGAAGGTAAACAAATACTTCCTCGTTCATATTAATTTTTTTAACTCCGATTAGTTGCAGTCTTTGATTTATTTTGAGAGGGCCAGCAGCCTTTAAACAATTCGAATTAATTATCTTGCTTAAAAAAAGGGGAATTAAGTGATTAACATCATCCGCTGATTTATAAAGGATAGCTTTCGGGTAGCAGTGCAGCAGCTGCAGTGTTTTAAGGACACTTTTTTGGACAAGGACAAGACAAATGCGCTTATTGACTTGAAAATGGCGACGCATAAATTTCGCAGCTTCCGCTTTGGCCTGCCAGCAGAGCTAGTGTCCTTAGTCCTTTGGCTAAGTCCATATAAATTAACTGGAAACTGCTCCTACTGCCAGCTTGTACTTCTCCAGATCTCTGAATAAGAAATATTGGCCTATTATTAATGAATTTAAACCCTTCAATGTGAAATGTTTAAAAGTTTATTACTCTGCTTAATATCTAGTTCTATTTATTAAATATAAACTTGTATTAATAAATAAATTGAACTTGATCGAGCTTAAAAGCTACTCTACTTAAAGGAAAGGAATCGAGGTTTAAGCAGAATTAAGTTCACTTAAAGGCACCTCTATATTTTACTTAAAATGACCTAAAATATTTCTAGAAATATGAAAGACCTATACATACAACTAAATATATATATTATTATATATATTAAATATAAATAAATACTTAACTTTTAACATATTTTTCCACCTTGATCATTAGCTTCATTTGACCCATTTTCCGGCCTGAAGTATTACAAGTGCTTGCCAGTTTTAGTTAGTGGCTCACAGTGTACTTACTTATTAAAATATTTCTAAAAATATGAAGGGCATATACATACAACTAAATATATATATTAAATATATATATTATTATATATATTAAATATAAATAAATACCTAACTTTTAACATATTTTCCCACCTTCATTTGACCCATTTTCCGGCCTGAATTATTACAAGTGCTTGCCAGTTTTTAGTGGCTTACAGAGTACTGATAACTTGGCCAAATTGTCTCAATAAATGCTGGGCGGGGCAGGGGGTGTCCTAACCCAAAAAAAGGAAATAAAAGCCTGGCGATAGAGGCTCTGTCTCCCCACCCCCCTCGATTATTCCCTAGCCGCTGCTCGGATTTATCTGCTGCTGTTGTCTGTCTATGGAAATCGCTGGCTTTATTCACCGCCGGCAATCACGCGCCACGCAGCCACGCCTCTCACCCGGAGAGGGGGCAGAGAGAGGGGAGGTGGGCAGGGGCTGGGCTTTAGGGGTTGCTATCTCATAATTGCGTAGGCGAGTTTAGTACTCATTAAAAGCGTTAATCGTTTGCCAGGCAGCCCAGGCAGCCCGGGACTCTCCTCTGTCGATTCTCTTTGTCTGCTCCTGTCTGGCCGTCTCTGTCCGTCCGTCTGTCTGGGCGTCCTTTGTCCTTCCTGCAGCTGAAACACTTCACTTTTAATTCAGTGGGCGGCAGTGACAGGAGCTGATGTTGGGTAAAACCGATTTGCATAAATTTCCAACAATGATAGCCGGATCCGTGGCCGTGCTTGTTGTGTCCGCATCCCAGGGTCCTGCAGCTCAAGGATACGCATTCCTGTGATGGAGCGCTGTCATCGCTTTGGGCGAACAACAAAAAAATACAAAAAAAATAAAGAAAACGAGAAATACACTTAATTAAAATTTTTATTACACAAATTCAGCTTTTGTGTCGATAATTTTATGCTTATCATCGGCGGGGAGGACTTGGCACTAATTTGCAACATCAGCGCTTGTTACCTGGCCCAGGTGTTTGCTGCATAGAAACAGGTCCTTGCTCCTGCTCCCTGCTCCCTGCTCCCCCTCCCGCTGCGGCCTCATCCCCGAGCGCCTTGAGGCGAACGCATAAAAACGGAAATTAAAAAGGAAGCCAACGCAGTCCGGCTGGGGTGGAGTCGTCCTCGTTGTTCTGGACTTGGTCCTTTGCTTTTCCGCTTTTCCGCTTTCCGCTTTTCCTTTCGCCCTCGCGATTCGCTCGGAAGTTTCAGCTTAATATGCAGGAAATTTCATTAAAGTGGATACAACCTCGCCAGGGTCTTGGCCCACTCCGCCACTCCGCCACTCCGCCACTCCTGGCTTGTCACTTGATAGTTGGCTCTCATCAATCTCGTCAATTTTTCAGTCTCATTTTCCTGAAGTCCTTAATCAGCATTTCTTGACATCGCGCTGCTTACGTTCGGGCTTTTCGCAATGCCACTGACAGCCAGCCGTCAGATAAATACTATATATATAAATATATATTGGCAACTTTAAAGAGTAAGAACAAACAAAAAAGAGAGACAATATTAAGTATACGCATATGCAAAATTCTGAGCTGTTAAGACAATGTTCTCTGATTTTTTAAGCTTTAAAGACTAGTTGAACTTATTATTAGAACAATTAAGGAACCCATTTAAGTAGGTGTCTGACAGCCAGTCATATAGATAAATATTATACATATATATATTGGCAACTTTAAAGAGAAAGAACAAACAAAAACACAGACAATATCAAGTATACGTATATCAAGTATACACATACTCGAAATACTGAGCTATTAAGATAATGTTCTGTGATCATTTAAGATCATTTATTTCATCATTGGCAACTTTAAAGAGAAAGAACAAAGAGAGAGACAATATCAAGTATACGTATATCAAGTATACGTATATCAAGTATACGCATATTCCAATATTCTGAGCTATTAAAACAATGTTCTCTGATAATTTAAGCTTTAAAAACTAGTTGAACCTATTATTAGAACAATTAGGGAACCCATCTAAGTAGGTGTCTCTCCTCATGCACAACTTGAGGCGCCTTCAGCCGCAAAGACTTAACGCTACGTAGTGCAGAAAATTGTGGCCAATTTCCCAGAAGCGCGCCGGGCTGGGAACCGCAACCAAAACTAATGAGCCCATCACAGTTAAAATCCAAAATCGAGAGCAACAACTGCCAGACATGCACTGGGCCGCCTCCACCACCTGTCCACCACCTGGCAATCAATTTAACAGCCATGTGGCTGGCTGGCTGGTGGATACTAGGCGGAGCCCTTGGCACTCGGCCAGGCCAAGAGAGAGCCGGCCAAATGAGTTTCAATCATGAGAACGACACAATATAACGGTGGATGGAGGCTGCAGGACTCCCTGAAAAGGCAGGCGTGAGCCATAAAAAATTTAAGCAATGCGGCATTTTACACCTTCGCCAGGATAAGAAGGAGGTGCCGGTTTCGGGCCTGGGTCCTGCCAAGCTGAAGCCATCAGGATGGCAATCAAAAGCAATGATTGTTGCTCATAAAACGGAACGGTTATGTTTATCTGGCTTGTGCCCAGAAGCGGATATATCTATACACACATATATATATATATATATATATATATATAGGGGCAGGGAGAAGGGAAAGTCGGCTAATGGAATGCGATGCGATGCGATGCGATGCCGGGAAAGCTCAACTCTCGGCGAGCCTTTTGCCTAAGTAAAAGAAATGAGAGCGCGAAGTAAATATTTAATGACGGAATGGGCGAGTCCTGGCTCCCTGGCTAATGGACGCCACGCCCACAGCCGCCGCCCACAGCCCGCTCGGGGAAAACGATTCGGTTGTGCTTACTTTTTGAACAAGTGCAAATGTTTTTCATGACTTTTCATTTTATTTAATTTCACTTTTATTATGATTATATTTCCAGCCGCTTTTTGCGCCTCCGTCGAGTCGAGTCTCTGTGTTGGCCCCCTTTATTTTTTGGTTCATTTCGGCTAACGATGAAATGACTTAATAAAAAAGTTGTTTCGGACTTTTTCGTAATTGTTGGCAGGAGTTGAGCGCGCAGAGCGGAAATCGAAGTTGGCCATTGCAGCGCTGAAATTGGCATTGCAGGCTTTTATTAACCGTTTCAATTCCGCCACGTGGCAGGGTCACACTACTACAGGCGGGTACAGTTGCTACTCTATTTGACAGTTTCGGAGAATTGGGTTATTAATTAGCTTACATTTAAAATTAAATAGTTTGGCTAATGAGAATATGTTTTTAGTTTAGAGATAGGGAAATTAAATATATAGAAAATGTTCGTTACTCAGCACGATTACACTTCTATGAAGTAATTATAATAATAAATTGCATTTGTCATATAATTAATTATATATGAGAATATAAATGAAGTGAGGTTTAAATGAATTTGGAAATCTGTGAAAATTATATATACAAATACGGGAGGCATAGATTATTCAAATTAAAGTTTCTAAAGGTATTTTGTGTCTCTTCCATTGTCCTGCATGCTCAGACTGCTGTTATATGTTTAAATACTAGATTGTATTTGTTATATAATTAATTATATAGAAGAATATTATAAAAATGGGGTTTAAATGAATTTGAAAATCATTAATGAAAATACAAGAGTTATAGTTTATTCAAATTAAAGTTTCTTGAGGTATTTTGTACCTTTTCTGGTATTCTGCATGGTCACACTGCTGTTAAATGTCAGCATAATAATTTGTATTTATAACATCTTTGATCGTATATATAGGAATATGCAAGAAGTGCGTTTTAAATGAAATTGGAAATCTATGGAAATTATATATAAAAAATAAGGGGGTATTAGTTAATTCATATAAAAGTTTATTAAGGATTTTTTTGTCTATTCCTTAGACCTGAATGGTCACACTGCTTCTGTTAAAATCTGTTGGGTCAATAAAGGGAAGTTTATCTAAAAACAAATTACTTAGATAATATTAATTATGTAGAGAATATTAATTATGTAGATAATATTAATTATGTAGATAATATTAATTATGTAGAGAATATTAATTATGTAGAGAATATTAACTGTGTAGAAATTATTAATTATTTAGAGAATATTAATTATGTAGAGAATATTAATTATTTAAATAATTTTTATTATGTAGAGAATATTAATTATGTAGATAATATTAATTATTTATAGATAGTTTTACAATTCTTTCACCTATCCTGGTCACACTAGTGCTCCTGCTTAAGCTTCTTGTTCTCTTTATTGGCTCTGCATGGGAAATAGTCCTGGTTTAAAAATCGATTCAGAAGCCTGATTAAAGGGGCACCACCACACCCCCCGCCTCCCACATCTGCCCACTACTGGCAGCCCCAAAAAATCCCCCAAAAAAAGCAGAAAAAACAAGCAAAACAAACAAAAAGCAAATGCCATGAAAATTGAAAATGAAACGTAACACGCCGCAATTCAAGAAACAAATGGATGCTGATGGCAAGGGTTGGAGTGGGGTTTTCGGTAGGGGAGATGGAGCTGGAGTTGGAGGTGGAGTTGGAGCTGGAGGTGGAGCTGGAGTTGGAGCCATGCTGATGAGGCTGGGGAGCCGAGACTTCAAGCTGGCGGAGCCAGGAGAAATACTTCTAGAAGAGCAATGCAATTTCCAAGGAGCCCAGAGAAATTGCAGCGAAAAAAGCGTCGAGGAAATAAACGTGCAGACATGTGCCGCGCCAGTAAACGATAGTCAGTTAGTGCCCTCCCCCAGGACCTGGCTGAGGTGGATGCAGTGGGAGGTACTAGGTGCTAGGTGGCTAGGTGGCTAGGTGCTCCTCCGGCTTAACTTTGGCAAACGCTTACGCAACGTTTTGTTTGAGCCAAAATGCGAAAGGCAGCGAGGGAAGTGAGACAAATGGCTGCGCCCGGGTGGCAACTGGCTGACAGCTGAGGAACGTGGCTCCAGGTGGGTTAGGGGGAGGGACACACAGCACACAGCACACACAGCCACACGGACAGGTAGACAACTGGAAGTCAGTAAAAGCACTGGGAAATAACACTGAAAGCTTGGGAAAATGCATTGGCGATGGCTGGAAATTTACATAAACCAAATGAAGCTGAAATGGAGAAATGGCCGAGGGCCAGCGCGGCACGTGGGTAGTTTCCACTGCACACTGGCTTTTCACCAAAAAAGGTAAATACTTCAATTTGCGCAAAATGTTTCCCCCCCCACAGAAGCGGAAACTTTGGGCCCTGGCAGATATAAATGCTTTTGAAAACCTATCCCAGCGTGGGTCAGTTGAAAAATGTGAGATAAATACACTTGGCAGGGGCGTCCACATACAAAGTGAAATGGAAAATTGCCTCGGGGGGGAGGAAAATTTTAAAATGCTTACATGCAGAGCTGGCCCCCTTAATGAAGCTGTCCTTGCAGAACCTCTCCTGTCCTGGACTCTTCTGTCCTAGTCTCTTCTGTCCTAGTCTTTCCTGTCCTAACCTCTCCAGTGGTAGCCTCTTCTGTCCTAGTCTCTCCTGTCCTAGCCTCTTCTGTCCCAGCCTCTTCTGTCCTAGCCTCTTCTGCCCTAGCCTCTCCTGTCCTATCCTCTCCTGTGGTAGCCTCTCCTGTCCTAGTCTCTCCTCTCCAAGCCTCTCCTGTCGTAGCCTCTTCTCTTGTTGTGCACTCTCGAGTCATGATTTGGTCCTGTGGTCCATTGGTGTCATGTTTGCTTAGTATCCTGCCTCGCCCTGCCTGCCACACTGTTGCACATCCTTTTATCTTTGCCAGCCACACGTCAAAGCTCATTGACAGGCCATATGTCAGAAATTGATTCGTCCTGGCCAGCCACCTTGGCAGCCTGGTGTCCCAGCACACTCCAGTGTCCTGGCAGGGTCCTGGCAGCGCCTGGAGAGCAGAAATTGAGATACCCAAAACCAAATTACGTGCGACAATTGTGCAACAGAACGGAGAGTCCTTGCTGTGTGATGAAGCACTTCCTGTTCCGCCTGTCCAGCTTTCGAAGGCGATTTGTTTTTGCATCACTCGGATGTGTTTTTGCTGGCAAGAGCAATGCATTTTAAGGATATTTGAAGGGAATCTTATATAATGAATGTGTGTACAATGGGAAATAATAAATTGATCAGCCAGGCTCTGAGGGTTTTTAAGTCCTTAAAGGCCTTCCCTTTGAAGTGGAACTGTAATCATAGCCGCCAGCTGTTGATCTCCCTGCCAACAGGCGGCATCCTTTGACCCGGCCCGGCCTGGGATACCTTCACGTACTTTTCACCTGCCGGATTCCCTTTCATGTGAAGCTCCTCTGCTTTTATTTTTACTTTTTTGGGTCCTCAGCCAAGTACTTAAAGTGGAAATCCTTTTAAATTGTATATTGACAGCTGTCACCGCTTCCCAAAACAAAGCTCGTGGCCCAGACGAGGCCCAGGAAGATGGGAAACATTTTAATGTATTTTATTTTTGATATTTTCTGGCTCTGTTTCTTTAATTAAAAGAAATTAAAATGTAAATTTCGCTCTCACCCCGCAGCGTTTTCCATTTCCTTCTTGTTTATATGAGAATCTTATTAAAAAACAGGAAACTCAGAGGGGGGAAGAAGGAAGTGCTGCGGAATAAACCAAAATACAAATGTAAACAACAATTAAATGTTCACTAAGCTAACAATAAACAAGAAGGAGCCCAAGGAGACGACACCCCTTTTCGGGGGCGTGTGTCTAGTGTGTGTGTGTGTGTGTGGGGAGAGGGGAAACTCCCTCACTGACATCTGTTCGCTACTCGCACAATTGAGTTTAAAGGATACTAACCTGGCAGGGACTCCGACATGGTCTGGGGGTAAGCTGGGGAATTTACCTAATGACACCAGGGAAGAGTGGAGAGTGGAGAGTGTTTAATTTACTGAAACGATGGCTTCGCTGCTCAGATCAACTTGGCTATTAGTGAACGCCATTTATTCGAGCTTAGGTTTAATAAAAGAAAATTTTAAAAATACAAGAGATAGCAAACCTTTCCTCGAAACTGGTTAGCCGTCTTATCTAGGCCAGAGCCAAACCAACTGGCCATTGGCCGAGATCTCGGCGACAGCTCTGCTGGTGAAATATGCCAAGTGTTTCTGGCCAGTTTCCCCTTGGAGCTAATAGAGAGAAGCGGCCAAATTGGAGTCAGAGTACGATGGGTCTCATACTGACAGCACTGCGAGCCTGCTGCCTCCCCGAAGACGCCGAGTCCTGCTCTCTTGCCGCCGATCTTCCAGGACCCTCAGCCCCTACGATACCAGATTCTGTCAAAGTTATCGGGGAAACTCCTATGAGTCCATCGCCGTTTGTCTCGCAAATGAGTCTGGACTTTGATCCCTACGACAAGAGGTTCAGCTTAAATCAAGCTTAAATTAGATTTTCATATATACTTTTTTAAGTCAACCAAATAAATGTATTTGTAAGGGCAAGCTTTGATTAAGCCACAATTTGTGCAATACAGAAAGGCGGGGGAATCAAAGTTACTAATGCCCATTAATTGGTAATTGCAGTGTTCCATTTCCCGCTGCACTGCAGGGTCACACTCAAAGTTTCTCGGGCGACTCGTTCCCTGGTCACACCGGCAATTTGTCCCCGACTGCAGCACGTAGCAAACACAGCGAACGTGGCCGCATCACTGCACAAATCCAATCAGGAGCATTATTTCCGTGTAGCTCCCCCCTGGGATACCCCGCCTCCCAACTCTCCCTTCCCTCTGCGTGTGTTCCGGGGGGTCCTTAACTTATTTTGTGGTATCATTAACCTTTAAACTTGGACGCAGGCAAGCGAGCGAACTGTGTGCAGAAATTGTAAACTTTTGCACTCGCCAAAGTTTGCCGCAGCCGCAAACTTTTTTCTCCTACGCCGGCGATAGGCAAAAGACGAAGGACGAAGGACGCCGGGCGGGGCAGATACATCCAAGTAAAACGGTAAAATTTTTAACTTTATTTTCGATTTTCGTTTGCCGCAAAAATCGTATTTGCAGCCCAAAAACTTAATTTGCGCCAACAACAAGCTCCACAACAACCCACAGAAAAAAAAGCAGAATGAGCGGAGGGTAGCCGGAATGGTAAAGGAAAACTTTTGCCGCGCTTTTCCTGACTTTCCCTCCGCTCCCCCCTCTTCTTACTGTTTCTTTTTTAATGCAATCAAGCGGAAATTGATACGTCACCGGCAGCCAAAGCTGCGCCACCGCACAAAAGTGTTGCCAAATTGTTGCAAATAAAATTGCTGATATGGAAATTTTATGCGCAACTTTTTCTCGCTTTCACACGCCGCAAAAAGCGAAGCTCACTACCAAAAACGAATGCAGCAACTTCTCAGAGACACGGGCTAGGTGGAAGGTCTGTCCCTGTTTTTTGCTCACCTTCCAATAAAAAAAAGGGGGAAAAATCATGCAAGTACTTAGTACTTAGCGCAGTCATCTGATCAAAATTCAGGTTTGAGCTGACATTTAAAATGCATCGCTAGCCAATGAGTCTTAGGTGTTCCATATTCCGCTGCATGGCAAGGTCACACTACCATGAGACATTAGGAGTTCAAATTTATTTATAGTCGGAATGGTTGCAATATGGGTTATTTGGCTGAAAAAATAATTAAACATTTATTAGAGGATTGATAACATATAAAAGCATAACGTTTCTGTGTATTATTTTTCTGTATTCCCCATTTCCGGTGTCCTGCCGCCTTCTGCTACATAGCAAGGTCACACTATCATTAGATAATTAGAGTACAGTTTTATTTACAGCTGGAGTGGATCCAGCAAAGGTTATAATATTTATTATTATTCTTATTAACCATTATTATAATCAAACATTTATCAGAGAATAGATAACATATAAAAACCTAGCATATCTTTACTTTATTTTTCTCTATTCCCCATTTCCGGCCTTCTACTATCTGGCAAGGTCACACTAGCATTAGATAATAAAAGTACAATTTTATTTATAGCTGGAGTGGATGCAGCAATGGTTATATTATTTATTATTATTATAATCAATCATTTATAAGAGAATATATAACATATAAAAACCTAGCCTATCTTTACCTTATTTTTCTCTATTCCCCATTTCCGGCCTTCTGCTGGCTTGCAAGGTCACACTACCATTAGATAATTAGAGTTCAATTCTATTTATAGCTGGAGGGGATGCAGCAATGGTTATTATATTTATTATTATTAAAATTAACCATTATTACAATCAAACATTTATTAGAGAATATATAACATATAAAAACCTAGCATATCTTTACCTTATTCTTCTCTATTCCCCATTTCCGGTCTTCTCCTATCTGGCAAGGTCACACTTGACTTGAAAGCCTCATATTTTAGCTTCTCAATCCTGGTGATTTCCGCCACGGGCACCTCAGCCTCGCAGATTAGCTGGACCCATGTCCGTGTGAAAATGGCAAGATTTCCAGTCATAAAAACTAGCTTATCGGCTCTTTCTGAAAATACAGACTAGAATAGGCAGGGAAACTAAAAAAAAAAATAACTGGGGAAAAAATAATGATCAAATTAAAGTTTGGCCATCAAAGGCGGCTTACTGGCCAAAATGGGATCCATGCACTCGCTGATGGCCTGGACTGAGCCTGAGACGGACTCATCAGGGTGGGAAGCCCAGTCCCCCCGGATTCCTTGGACGCTGCTCCGTGTTTGCCGGTTAACTCAAAACGCACATCAATTTGAAACTTAATCTGGCCGCACAAATAAGCCGCGCCAAAAGTTAAGACCCAGAGCTGGAGTCCTGCCAGGGTCCTGGGCCAGAACAAATGGCCGGGGCTCCCCGAACTAGGCTCCATTGTATGCAAACAATTTACAGCGCAAATGGCCAGCGAGCGCCCCAAGAAGAAGATGAAGTGGAGGACAGGAACCGGCAGGACCTGGTAGCTGGGAAAGGTCCTGGTAGCTGGAAAAGCAAAAAATTAGATGGAGAGGGAGTGGGAGTGGGATGAAAAACTAGGCGGCGTCTCATGCATAAAACTGAAAATGAAATACAAGGCAAAGTCGAAGGAAAGCCAAAATAAAAAATGGGAGTGCGGGGGATGAAAATGCAAGCCATGGTAGATGCTCCAAAGGGGATAATTGAAACTCACCACAAAACAGTGGAGCGGCAGGACGCATTGCGAGAGGGGTTGCCCTTCAGCCGAAAAAAACGAGTTGAAAATTGAAATTGAAATGGAAATGGAAATGGAAATGGAAGTGGAAATGGAAGTGGAAGTGGAAATGGAAGTGGAAATGGATGGAGATACTCCGACAGGATTTGTCTCGGGCTTAAGAGATTTGTTAAGAGCTTGGCAGGAGTCCTGCCGAGAGTCCAAGACTCTCATTAATTCGGTTTTGCTAATTTCAGGCACTGAGAGAAATCAAGAGTAGAAGGAGAACTATTCTCCTATATATATATTCAAAAATAAGCTATCAAATATTTGTAAATTTCTTGGTAAAACTTCCTGTAGCCTTCCTTGGCTCCTTTTGACCAATTGATTTAAAGTCCTCAGGGATTTATTTGAAACTTATATATATAGAATTTTCCCTGTGTGTATATATATGGCCTAGGCCACTTTCAAGTTGTTTTCTGCATAATTCCCTCAAGGAGCCGCCAGTTAGCCAAATATTATTATTTTGAAGAAATTCCAAGGACCCTGAAGGGCAGCTCAACCTGAGTGGAGGCCAAGGACGACAAGTGGAAAATGTAGATGAGGAATTTCCCATGAATGCATTGAACTTTTGAGTGGCAATTACTTTCGGCGGGGAGCGGGCACAATTAAGTTAATTAGTATGAAGAAGGTACTGCTATCTTGGGCCTGATGTTTCTGCAATTAACTTGATTGCGCCTATAAATATGCAGCACTTGGCTGTGATTATAGCGCGGACTCCTATATATTTATATATATATATTTTTTTGTGTCTTGGCTGCTCCTTTGTGTCTGCCTGAGCCCAAAAGTATGCTCTAATTGTTATTCCTCGACTGTCTGCTCTCCGCTCTCTGTGTCCTTATTGTCCTTATCTCGGCGTTGAGTTCGGGATGAACTGAGTCCTTTTTTCCTTGCTCCTTGAGACGCTATCAACTGCTAATAGCTTTGGGATATCTGGCAGCTCGTGCACTGAACTCATAGTCATTCCTGAGAGGCTGGAGAGCGGCAAGGACTTATGACAAATGGCTTTCGAGCGTGTGTTCGTCAAATCCTTTACACACTCGAATCCTTTACACCTTTTTTCTTGGCTCGTAATGAGCTTGCTTGACGCGATATTTATCTCTCAAGAAAAAGCAATCATATAATTATAAATTACCTTGCCAGGCTGCGTATATCGCATGTATGATGTGTCCTTAAAGCTCGCTGGTTCCAGCTTCAAGGCTGATCCCTCCTCCTCCCAGGGCTTCTCTCCTTTGATCTCCTTGCTCCCCTTGGCTGCAATCGGCTTATCTTATCTTATGTTTCCTCTCCATGGTAGTATCCAATCCATCCTTTCCATCCATCAGGCTGGTTGAGGGTCCTAACTAATAGTGGGCGTGACGTGAGCAAACGTCCTTTTGTCTAACTGGCAGGGCATCCGCAGGAGCTCCGTGTCCTGGCACTGCTTCTTTGCCAGTTCCTGCTGCAGCTCCTGGTTCCTTCTACTGCTCCTGCTCCCTGCTCCTGCTCCTCCTAGCTCCAGTTCTTGCTCCTGCTACTACTCCAGATACTGCTCCTGCTGTAGCTCCTCCTGTAGCTCCTGTTCTTGCTTCTGATACTGCTCCTCCTGTAGCTCCTCATCTAGCTCCTCCTGTAGCTCCTCCTCTACCTCCTGTCCTGGCTCCTTTTTCCTGCTACTTTTCCTACTCCTTGGTCCCTATATTTCCCCTCCCTTCCTGGCGTGCCTGTCGCTCCTGTTTGGCATTGTTAATCTTTAACCTGAGTCCTAATCCGTGCGTCATGATTGAAAGCAGCTGCAAAAACGTTGCGTGGCTGCTTCTGTTTCTGTTTTTGGAGCGGAAAATAAGTCAGGGAACGGGTAGGGACCGGGAGCAGACTGTCAAGAGCACATCCCTTGTCTAATCCGATTGCCCCGATGTACTGCCACTGCGCCTCCTGCCAATTTGCGTCAATTTTGGGCGGCGCTGGAACACAGAGGGAAGTGGGTGGGCATGTGGCATCCTGGCTGGGAGGAGCGGCTTAAAGATGTCCTTACTCTGTCCCTGCCTGCTGGCTACTAATTAGTTCCTGCAGGCAAGGCTGCAAGGTGCAGGGATGTCCTTGCAGATGGAACCGCCAGCAGAGGTCCCTTAAGGCAGGGATAAGAGGCAGTGCAGGAGGAGAGACATTTAGGGACTTAGGGACATTTATTTTCAGCTAAATTTATATTTTATATAAACAAAAAAATATATAATAATATATATGTAAATATATGTAAAGGCATCACCAGCAATTGATATTTGATGGCAATCTTTTGCATGTGAAAGAGACATTAACAGAGGCACCTTAGAGAGAAAGTGGTGTCTCTCTCCCTGTCTCTCCCTCTCTCTCCCTCTCTCTCTCTCTCTGTCTCCCCCCACCCCTCTCTCTTTTGCGACTGACATGTGTGTGCTGCTTGTGGCAAGTTAATGACACACCTTAACCCATGTTAACCTACTTTTTCATGCTGTGGTTATTCTTGTCGTGCTCGTTGTTCTTTCCACTTGACCTAAAGCCAAAAAAGAAATATATATATATGTTTATATTTATATATATATGAATAAAAAGGAAAGCCCCAGGGGGCGTGGCCTGGCCTGGCCTTCATGCAATTGACATGGATTTTATTTTATTTTTTTTTTTTTGGCAAAAGCAGAAAGCATAGATGGCCTACTTTGCACTCGCACTCGCACTCGCACTCGAAACTTTTTCGCACGACTCGTCCACTTGGCCACTCGTCCTGGCGTCCACTCGTCCTGGTCCTCGTCCTGGTCCTCGTCCTCGTCCTCGTCCTCGTCCATCCTGTGTGCAACGCATTATCTGGCACCCCTCGCCGTCGCCCCCCCCTCGCTTTTTAGAGCTTAATGCCCGGCAATTAATATAAAGCTCCATTAAGCGACTCGCCCGCTCAGCGCGCGCCAGTTACTATCTCTTAATTATGCAATGCACAATGCAAGAGAGCAGAGACCAAGAATGGCCAGGGGAAGAGTGGGAGGGGGAGCAGCTTAAAGAAGAGCAACTATTTAGCTTTAAACTATTTAGTTTATTTAATATCAGAGCTCTAATACCTAATAATTGCCACAGAGCATTTCAAACTATATCCATACCGTTCACAGGGTTCAAAGAGCTCTCAAGCAGCCTTCTATACAAAAATATACGTCCTTATATATTATATTATTATTATATATATTATATCCTTATATATTTACCAAAGACTATCTCTAATATATATATTTATTAATTTATAATGTATATGTTCTTTCCAAACCATCATATTTATTAATCTCTAATGTATATATATATTTATTAATCTCTAATGTATATGTTATTTACAAAAACAGACCTCCTAATACCTATTTACCAAAGAATCTCTCTAATCTATATATTTACTAATCTCTCATGTATATATTATTTATCTATTAATGTATATATTAACTTAAAAATATCCCTAAAAGTAAGATCTAGTATGTGTCTAGTATAGCAAACAAGGCCTCTTTTTATGATCTTAAAAGATTAATTTCTAATGTATATGTTATTTCTAAAAACAGACCTCCTTATACCTATTACCAAACAATCTCTCTAATGTGTATATATTTATTAATTTCTAATGTATATATTATTTCTCTATTAATGTATATATTAACTTAAAAATATTCCTAAAAGTAAGTTCTAGTAGGTGTCTAGTAGTGTCTCTTTTTATATTCTTAAAAAAGGGCCCAGAACAAAGCAAAGGTCTCAAGAGGGGAGACAATGCCTATAGAGCTTTAAAGAAGACTATAGTCTGGCTATAACCATGGCTAAGACAAAAGCCAGCTGCCAAAAGAGCAAAGAAATAAGGCAGCCAGGTGATAATGCAAGTCCAGACAAAGGCAAGGAGTGGGACTCCTGCCTGAAGTACCTTCCAGACTCCAAGGGTATTATCTGGTCGATTTCCAACCCAAACTATCCGGCATAATGCTGCCGGATAAATATCAAGAAATGTGGCTCATGAAGTGCAAAATATGGAGTGAAATATTCCACAGACTCGTCTCAGAGTTGGGGAACTGAAACGATGGCCTTCATTTGTCTTCCTTGGCTGCCACTGCCACTGCTGCTGCTGCTGCTGCTGCCACTGCTGCTGCCACTGCCACTGCTGCTGCTGCTGCTGTTGCTGCTGCTGCTTTTGCTGCTGCTGCTGCTTGTTAAGCATAATTAAAATCACGGAGTCCTGGCTGCTCCTGCGAGCCGCACCAAGAGAGAGAGAGAGAGAGAGAGGAAGCCAGTGGAGTTGAGTGAGCGAGTGTGATTAAGGGATTGCAAATTGTTTTTGTCATTGCCGGGCGGTGAGAGCCCTTCTCCCCTCCCTGCCCCTCCCTGCACCTCACTTAACTCTTCTTCTCGCCGTAATTAAATTGACCGTTAAGCCTGGCGGCGAGCGAGACAGCATGACAGACACGAAAGCAAACACGAGCTGCAAAAAAAACGAACAAAATATTAAATTGTTCAACGTGCCACGCACCATTTGCAAATGCATTTACCTCAAAGCCGCCCTTAACCCCCCTCCCTACTACTAAATTGGTCAAGTCACCAGAAATAATTCGAAGATGGGGAATTAAAAAGGTAGTTAACACTAGCACAGCGCTGGAATCAGTTGAGAATTTTAGTTGCTTTTAGGTTTTGGAGTACTGGAAGCCTTCACCGATGGCCAGTAAGCCATATAGTAAGAAATATATGTGATCAAATACCAAAATCACTGCATATCAAAGCTGTATATTTATCTTTTCTAATTTAATTTTTAGTGGCTTTTGATATGTAAGCTACTCTTAGCTCTCTCCGATGGCCAGTAATCTATAAAGCAACAAATATATTTTATTAAATACCAAAATCACTGCATTTCTCAGCTGTATCTTAATCTTTTCTTACCTACCACAATTGCCGCGCTAGAAATAGTTGGGAATTTTAGTTGATTTTCAACTTTAGACAGCTGGAAACACAGTACTCCTGTAGTAGCAACAAATATATTTGATCAAAAACCAAAATAACTCCATTTCGTAACTGTATCTTAATCTTATCTAATTTTCCACTTTCGCCGCGCTAGAAATAGTTGAGAATTTTAGTTGATTTTCAACCATAGACAGCTGGAATCTCAGTACTCCAGTAGTATCCACAAATATATTTGATAAGAATCCAATATCACTCCACTTTGAAGCCCTTTCTCTCTATTTCCTCGAGTAGAGTGTCCAAAGAGTCGTTTAGACCCGGCTAAAACCCTTGGCGGTCTTCTCTGCCGCTCCTTAATGAGGAATGAGTGGAGGGAAGGAAGCCGGATAGGAGGGGGCGTGGCATTCGTTATGCAAATGTTCTAGCCCCATTGAATTTGATGGCCGCGCATAAATGTAATTATAATGTGCATTCAGAGCGCGGACACAAAGGTACATAAATGCATAAGTACATAACAGGGCACATGGTGTATATGGCCGGTGGATTGCGTAATGCCGATGCAGTATTATAATGCATAATGCATAATGCATGATCGCACACTCCTTAATCAACGGGCGACATTTAATTTTCGTTTTCATTTTAATTCCCATTTTAATTTTAATTAATTTTGTCACTTGCTTTTTACACACTCCCCCCGCCAGGTGGTAATCCATCCATTTGCCAATTCTGATTACTCAATGCGCAGCTTTTTTCGGTTGAGCTGTGCAGGTGCAGCTGTTGTTGTGGCCACAGACACGCACACACACACACACAGCCAGCTGTGTGTGGTGTGTGGATTGTGTGTGGCGTAGGAGAGTGGACTTTGTGGGCCACGAATGCCGCCTGGCTCTAACCGGATGGTCAGTACAGTGGCATCGGGCCTAGAGGAATCATAGTTGGAATGTTTCTGGGCCTTCTCGTGGATCTCCTGAGCTGCCAGCGCTTCGGCAGCGACTCCCTCATGGAGTGTCCCCCCTCCACGCCGTGGACAGAGCCCTCGTCTCCCTTCAGGTCCCAGCCCAAGCTGGCCTCCCCTCCCCTGGAGGAGCCACCGGAACCACAGCCCCTCACCTTCGAGATCGTGTGCAACTCGCTGTGCTGGGAGCCGGAACTGGACAAGGACGATGGCTATGGCTTCGACGATCCCCGGCTGCCCGAGCTCATCATTTGAGCCACCTGGCCTGGCCGGAGTCCACTCCACGGACTGCATTTGCCTTAATTAAAACTCTTTTTTGGCCATAATCCAATTAAGGCCAAAGGCAAAAACCAAATGACAACAAAAACCAATGCCATAATGGCCGGACAACAAAAGCGGGGCCAAAAAAATAGAAAAACTCGGAAAAAACTATGCAAAACTCAAACAAACTAATATAACAAAGCCTGGAAAAAGCTGAAACAGAAACTGCAACAGAAACTGAACAAAGCAAAATGCAAACAAACAATGCAATAAAATTCAATTACAACAAATTTTTAATTAACTTTCTGCAATCAAAACAAAATCCAAATGAGGGGACAACAAAAACCAACCAAACATATATATATGAATTGAAAGCCAATAAAGCGGGTCATATCGGAGGGATGGGGCTATATATGGTTATATCTGACAAGGGCTGCGAGGCGATAGTTTAAGCCTAAAATAAAACAGAGCGGGCTTTGGGGGCTTTGTTGAAAATATATATCATATTACGCATACGTCAAATGGCGCAAATATAAATATAAGTAATGTAAACAGGATAACACAGAACTGAATAAATAAATAAATAAATAGGCGAAGGGACTTGGTTTGGAGTTAAATGATTTAATAGCTGCTATAATGGATCTCTGGGTTAGTTTATTTGGTATGACAAGCTTGTAACTCTTTGAAAATATTCCAGAAAATATATTTCTTATTATTTATAGTTAATATAAATAGGTCAGTCTTGTATTGTAGCAATATATACATACTTAACACTTAATAATTATAATCTGCATTAAGTTTCCTTAGCTGAAAATAAGCTTATAATAAGTTCAAAGCTTTTCCTTTAGAGATATGTCTATGATCTATATATATATATATATATCTATATATGATATGAATTAAGAAACTAATTTAGTTTCCAAGTTTGTTACTCTTTAAAGGAGACATTTGTCCAAACAGAAAGTATCTTTGTTATTATTTATAGTTGATAGAGACATGCCAGTCTACCTATCTATATTTTAGCTATATATGCATACTTAACACCATATAATATAAACATATATCTAGTTTTCCGAGCTGATAATTAGCTTATGATAAGTTCAAAGTTTTTTTGCTCTAGTTTTATGTCCCAGCAAAGGCGATACAAATCGAATTAGCAAACTCCAAGAAGATATATTTGTTATTATTTATAGTTGATATACACAGGTCAGTCTACCTATCTATATTTTATCAATAATAAATAATAATAACATGCTTTTTTTAGCTGAAATTAAGCTTATGATATTTTCAAAGCTTCCCCTTTAGAGATATGTCCCAAAGGCGATACAAATCGAAGTATGAAACTAATTTAGTTGCCAAGTTTGTTACTCTTTAAAGGAGACAGAAGATATCTTTGTTATTATATATAGTTAATAAAGACATACCAGTCTATCTATCTATATCTTAGCAATATATACATAATTAACACCAAATAATAATAACTTGAATTTAACTAATTTAGTTGCCAAGTTTGTTGCTCTTTAAAGAAAACATTTGCCTAAACAGAAAGTATATTTGTTATTAATTATAGTTGATATAGACAGATCAACATACCTATCTATATTTAAGCAATATATACATACTTAACTCTATATAATATTAACATATATTGAGTTTCCCAAGCTGATAACCTAGTTTATGATAGGTTCAAAGCTTCCCCTTTAAAGATACTAATTTAGTTGCCAAGTTCGTAACTCTTTAAAATGGACAGAAGATATCTTTGTTATTATATATAGTTAATAAAGACTTGCCAGTCTATCATCTATATCTTATCAATATATACTTAGCATCATATAATTATAACCTTCATTAAGTTTTCTTGGCTGAAAATAAGCTAATGATAAGTTCAAAGAGAGATATGTCCCAGCAAAGGCGATACAAATCGAATTAGCCAACTGTGATGCAACTTCCCGCCGGTTAAAGGTGAATGGGGGCAGCTGCTGCTCCTCCTGCTCCCTCTGCCCCTCCTGCCCCTTCTGCCCCTGCTGCATATCAAGATTGTCGTGTATTTTCAACCCCGTATCGCAATCGGGGAGAAGGACAACTTTTAGTGCGACATTCGCCGGCAACTTTGGAGCAGCAACAACGCAGCAGCAGCAGAGCCAACGACACCTAAACCGACTAATGGCCAAAGTCACCTCCTTTGGCCAACAAGCCAAGAAGGGGGGAAGGGGGGACAGGGGGCCTTCAAGGGGTTAGCTGGCACCCATTGTGAGCCATTTGTTTGCGGCAATTGCATTCGTGGCTGCGAAATTACACATTTTCCGCTCTGCGCTGTTCTCGCCTCTCGCGCTGATTTCGCCTGTTTCGCGACTCTGTTGCAACAACGACGGCCAAGTTGGAAAAGTTCTCAGTGCTTTTGCCAGTCTGAAGTGTCTCGCCGCAGTTTGCTTTTGTTGTTTCTCCTCCTGCCACGCCTCCACGCCCCCATGCTCCCACTCCCCATCCAGCAATTAATGGCAAATGTTTCAGCTTAAAGCCGGGGCAGTTTCCTTCCAATTAACCCGCCAATTGGCAGGCCAGGAACGCCTATGATTAAGCAGGTGTAGCGACTGGGCCGGCACTGGGGAGGACTTGGCCAAAGTCGGCAATCTTTTCACGCTCGCACGCACGCAAGCCGAGCCTAACTTTCTGCCATTCAGCTTTCCATGTAATCCATTAGCTTGACCAAGTTTGAGCCCTCCTTCCACCAGCAAAAAGAAAGAAACTCACGCCATAAGATAAGCAGCAAAAAATATCGAAGCTATCAAAGCTATCATAATGGGTCACATTTTATTTAAGAAGTGTGACCTTTTCTTAGAATTTTTAAATGGAAGCAAAGCAGTAACCGAAAGGATTATTTAGGAATTAAATCGTAATAATAGAAGTCATCTCAAGTTGGCCCTGACAGAGAGACCTCCTTCCACAAAAAAAAGATAGAAACTCACGCCCTAGGATAAGCACCAAAAATGATCGTTATCGAAGCTATCATAATAAAGTAAAGTAAAGGGTCACATTTTATTTAAGAAGTGTGACCTTTATACGAATTTTTAAATGAAACTAAAGCAGGAACTGAAAGGATTATTTAGGAAATAAATCGTAATGATAGAAATCATCTCAAGTTGGCCAGCACCTCAAGCAGAGAGAGATAGAAAAAAAGATAGAAATTCACTCCCTAGAATAAGCAGCAAAAATATCGTTATCGAAGCTATCATAATAAAGAAAAGTAAAGGGTCACATTTTATTTAAGAAATGTGACCTTTTCTACGAATTTTCAAATGGAATTAAAACATGAACTGAAAGGATTATTTAGGAAATATATCACCTCAAGTTGGCCCTGAATAGTTGACCTGCAGCAGAAGTTTACCCTGGCTTTTCACTCGGTCCCCGGCAGTTGCCGGAAGCAGTCGACCTGCTCTCTTTACTTAATTTTATTATTTTATTTCTGGTTCTTATTTTGTGTTCTATTTTTTATTTAATTTATATAAAAGTCAAATATGACACGGGAATCAAAGACATGCTTAATTTTGATTAATTTATAAATTGGCAAATATGGTATGTGGGCTTTTCTTTCTTTGGTGGCTTGATTGGATCTTATTTGTTTTATTTTATTTGTGCATTATCCGATGTATTCTGGTACTTCTTAGCCAGCCCAAAGTCGATGAGGTACACCTGCTTGGACAGTGTCCCATCAGGAAGTTGTCCGACTTGATGTCGCGCTGCAGGAGTCCTGACAACCCAGCAGGTCCTTTTCTTTCATCTTGAATATCTTTTTTCTTGGTTCTTTATACTCAACTTTTTCAGTTCAAAGTTATTATTTATTATAATATTTTTATTCGCAGTCCATGGAAATCCTCGTGAAACTGGCAAGCAATTACATGCCGAGTAATTAGTTGAGGTTATTTATTTATCATTCTTTTTTTTACTTGAAGTCTAAAGTTGCAAAACAGAAGTGTGATAAATTTATATATATATATATATATTTTTATAAATATATATTTTTTTTTTGATTATTTTTACTTGAGCATTGCTCTCACTGAGTCCCCTCCTAAAACTGATCGGGAATATTGCGACTCGAGCTGGTTGCCCCCTGCTCGGGTCCTGCGGGGCCCCCAAAGATTTGGTCGTAGCGCTCCATGGCCTCGTAGGAGACCCGGGAGTCCCGCGACGAGGGACGAACGCAGCCGGAAGGCGGCGAAAGCTTTGGCGGACGAGCCGGACTCAAGACGCGGACTGTGGCGGAGCCCGGTCCAGGTGGCCCTGCCTTGGACCGCGGCTCCTTCTTCAGCTGCTTCAGCTTAAGGGCAGTCCTGCGGGCTCCCATATCCTCGCTGGCCTGGTAAGGGGAGGCAGCACCATCAGACTCGATAGTTACCTGCGGCCGCAGGCAGGAGAACAAGTCGTTCAGGCTGGTGCACATGCTCGGCGAGATCTGTGGCTGTCCCCCGGCTGTTTCTTGGATTTTATACCGCCCTCTCCGCCCACAGCTGTTTTTGGAGAAGAAAAAAGGGGAATGACGCAGCCATGGACACAGGCGGGGAAAGGTGCTCCTCCCAGCAGTTGGGGAGTCATCCGTACCATCTTGTGCTGGGGTTCTGGAAGCCTAGAAGCCTAGAATGGATAATGGCCAAGTCTTGGATTTAACATGGCTTTCTTCCTAAAGCTTTCAAGTATGGTTCCTCTATTTTTGTAATATATTATCTGTTTTATATTCCAACTTAATTTAGTGATTAAAATGTAAAACCTCTTAAATATATGATAATATTTTCTTTAACAAATAAGAGAGAAAGGAGTGTCCTTCTTCAGCCGAAAGGGGAAAGTAAGAGCCAGGTTTCGACTTCCACTAGCTGCTTTTCCCTGTCCAGGCCACTTCCGCTTCCTCCTCGGCCCCATTCATCATTGACTCGGGGGGGAAAAAGAAGAGAGAAAAAGGAAGGCAGAGCCTCCTTTATATTTTTCTCGGCAGGCACAACAATTTGACAGGCATCAATCAATGGCAGACTGGGTGGCCTGCCCCTCCGCCCCGCCGATTAGTGGCCACTTGAATGGCTTAAAAGGCGGAAATTAATGCACTTAAAGGCATTCGAAATAGGCGGAATCAAGTGGCAGCTTCCTCCCCCCCCAGAAAGGAGCTGCTCCTGGCCCTTATCTTTATCCCTAGCTAATGGCAGGCCATCAGGGGGGGGGAGTGTGAAAAGCGAGAGTCCTCTGGCAGAGATGATTACCTTGATGGCTGCGCGTAGCCAGCCAATTTTCGAAGCAGGTGCAAAAATATAAATATATAAAAATAAATACGCGCATTATCCTTGGTGGCCGCAAATTGTGTGTCATTTCCCATGATTGATTCATTGATGGATGGCTGCAGTTTCCTATTTTTTAACGCTTTTTTCCGGGGTTTATTCTGGGTTTTCCTTAATTTTCCTGGCCAGAAACGGCACCACTGGCGCCACCTGTGGTCGATGGCCATGGAATTCACCACAGCTCAGACCCCTAATAATACTGGGAAGTCCTTTTTTGCTAGAGGTGCGTGTCTGTACTAACTTTGAGGTGGGTAAGCGACGGCGGTTAGGTGTACCAGCTCAACTCACCAGCATGTCAAATGTATGTACATCATAAGTAGAATTCGTGTTAAAACAAAAAACCTATAAAAAAGGAAAATTAAAAAAAAACATAAAATAATTGAAAAAAATGAATACAACTTTTCAGATGTCTTGTGGCAAAACACATAATAAAATATAAATAAATAGCAAATAAATCTACAAATGTGTAAGAGGTTTTCACCAAAATAAGTAAGAGTATCATAATAAATTATAATTATAATAATATAATAATATAATAATATAATATAAAATAAAAAAAATTTTCTGCAATAAAATAAAATTATAATAAAATAAAACTTATAATACACATTTCAATAATTAAAATCGGAAATAAAGCCACAAAATACGCATTTGTAAATTTCCCTTTAAATATATTTATAAGCCTGGAAAAGTACTTATTACTGAATTTAAAAAAAAGAAACTATCACAAAGCTAAATAGGAATTGAAAGAAAAAGTCTCATCTAACATATTTATTAATTTATTATTAATTCATTAACTTAGGAAGACTGTGCTTAACCAAATGTAAAATATACTTTACAATTTAATACTTAACAAAGTTTACTTCATTTTTTTCTTAAAGAATATACTTAATATATAACCCAGAAATTCAAAGAAAAAAACCTTACCTCACATAACAATTAATTAATTATTAATTTATTATTTTGGAAAGACTGTTCTAACCAAATGTAAAGTAAACTTTACAATTTAATATTTAACAAAGTTTCCTTTTATATTCTTAAAGAATATAATTAATAAAGAACCCAAGAAACTTTACTTAAATACACATAAAAGGTCTTTACTAAATCCAAAGTATTTTTTTTCCGGGGTTTCCTAAAATATATTCATATTTTATATTTGTATATAATTTATATTCAAAAATCCCTCTTAATCGAAGTGAATTTTAAAGGTTATACCAAAGAAAGCTATATAACGTAAAAACCTCTTAGAAGAAAAGGAATTAAAAAATTATTTTATATATATATAATTTTATATTTATATTATTTAATATTTATATAATTTAATATTTATATAATTTTATATTTATATTATTTATATATATATATGATTTTTATATTTTTTTCTAAAAACCATTTCGTTTCACACTTTCGGCCACTTTCACTTGATTTCAAGCGAGTTTATAATCAAAACCCATTCGAAAGAGGTGAATACGCACCCTGAACTAGTGGAAACCCTTTAGTTAATGTTCAGTCACGCGAATGTCATGTAATTAACACTTGAGATAGCCAATAAAAGGACACCCCCCCCCCGCGATACTATTATTATTTATTGGCTGTCGGAGACGCCGACGATGCAGACTGTTGTTTCTCGCCTGATTTGCTTGGTCCTAACTGGTTTTTTCCCTGTGTTCTTGCCTCTTGCAGCTAACGGAGCTGGAGCAGCGCGTCATCGAAGCGGAAGAGCGCGCCGAGGAAGCCGAAGATAAGGTAAGCCATTAAAGCCAGTCACTGCATATATATATATATCTCGTCCTTATCGGTTGTTGTGGCAAAAATTAAAACAGGGGCGAGACTTTATCCTAGACAAAGGCCGCATCAT
The DNA here is from genome assembly GCA_008042775.1 of Drosophila pectinifera. Classification (NCBI taxonomy): domain Eukaryota; kingdom Metazoa; phylum Arthropoda; class Insecta; order Diptera; family Drosophilidae; genus Drosophila; species Drosophila pectinifera. The sequence goes on along the minus strand of VNKC01003895.1, from coordinate 40,498 downwards.
TAGAAGGCAGTTTAAAAAGCGGTTAGCCGGGGGATTTCCATGACAATGCTGGCCTGTAACAGGGGATGTTGCTTGTTGCAACAGTGCAGCACCGCGGGCAGGGGGGCGGGGGCTTCCCAAAACAGCTGTGGCCAAAATCCAGAACATTTGCCAGACCGACAACCCCCACATAAAAGTTGCCACCAGCTGAAGGGGGAAGGAAGGGCGACTTATGCGAAAAAATTTATTTTTATATTAAATTTAAATTAAATATTGGTGGCGGTTTTGAAATTAATTAATAAGATGTACAAAAGTATTTAATACTTATTCTTATAGGGTTTAATATTGTGTGGAACTAATTTTTAAAAGATTTGCAAACCATTATATTTTAATATTGAATTTAAATTAAATATTGGTGGTGGATTTAAAATTAATTAATAAGATTTGCTGCAAACTTGAGTAGTTCCTATTCTTCTTATTCTTAAATATTGTGTGGAACTAATTCATTAAAGATTTCCCAATCATTCTTGGCCCCGAATATTAACTTGAAGGATTTTAGGGAGAAATAAGCCGGATTACATGAACCTTTAATTATAAATAATATTCTCTGCAAATTAAGTGATAAGATGTCCAAATGTACTTCAAACTTATTCTTATAGGGTTTAATATTGTGTGGAACTAATTTTTTAAAGATTTCCAAACCATTCTTGGCCCCGAATATTAACTTGAAGGATTTTAGGGAAAAATAAATAATAATATGAATTATAAATAATATTTTAAGCAAGATTTATGAATACATTCATTGCTTAATTAGCAAATACAAAGTTCAAAGTTCTGTTTACAAATTCCAAATCGAAAAAAAAAACAATTATAAAGAGAACCAGAAAACTTGTTATATTTAATAAATATAATAAAGTTAGTTAGTAATCGTTCTGTTTACAAATTCCAAATCGAAAAAAATTATAAAGAGAACCAGAAAACATCTTATATTATTAAATATATTTAATAAAAACATAATTTTTTATGCGTGCATGGCTGGGAGGGAGAGTGTGTTCGGTACGCAGGACATAAATCGACTTCCGGAGCACCCACAGTACCCACATCCCTGCGACTCCCGGAAATACACATTAATGCAGACCTGCGTTGGAGTTCGTGCGGTTGCAAGCGGAGCGGAGCTTTGCCAGCTTCCCTGCCCCGCCCTCTGCCATTAAGCTACCCCCAATGGGAGAAAGGACGAAGGACACGGGCCTCGACTCCCCCCCTTCCCTTCTGCCGATGCTTTCAATATCAAATGCGCATTGTTTGCATTAACAAGTCCCCGGAGGCTTCTGGCTTTGCCTAACGCAACACCCCAAAAAACAAGCGAAATGCAAATATTTGCAGGCCCCCCTCTTCCCCGCCAAAGAACACAGCGAGAAAACAGTAAAGTTTTCTCTTTTTTAATATATATTTTATATATATTATATGGAATGCCAGTCCTTGATTTCCTTGGGACTCTCAGATTGAGTTTATTAAATCAAAGCGATTAGGTTTCGGGTTGGCAAGAAGCTGTTTCTATAAATTAATATATAGAAACATATATCTAAGAACACAGCAAGAAATAAGTAAAACTCCCTCTTTGAATATATATTTATATATATATTATATGGGCTGCAAGTTAGCCATCTTCTTAGGTTTCCTTGGCACTCTCAGATTGAGTTTTTTAAATCAAAACGATCAGGTTTCGGGTTAGCAAGAAGCTCTCTCTATATCATATAATTATATATATAATTATATATATATTAATTATATATATATAACATATATATAGATATTTACTCCACAATCACTCTGTCTTTTCTCCATGTGTAACCCGACACACTCCCAACTCCCTTGGTTAGATCATGGGCTTATCTCTCCCAGCTACCGTTGCCAGGCCATGTTTGCCTTGCTTCCTTGGCCAACTCTGCCTCCGCCTCCGCCCCTGCCTCCGCCTCCACCTACTCCTGGGCCTCCGGAGGCCGGATTCCTGGCTTCGCCAACCCGTAGAGGCAAACCGTAGAACCAAGCCAAGTCCGGAACTGAAGCCAAACGAAGCGGGCCCAACCACTGTGACAAATTGAATTCTTGTTACTTTGCTTGCGCCGAGATTAAATTCATGTACAAACACGTGGATGTTAACTAGCCAAGGGGGCTGTGGACCGAAAAGGACAAGAGCCACCCCCGAACTGTGTTTAAGCACTGAGCCACCCCTTTAAGCCCGGCCAAGCCAAGCCGTTAACAGGCTTGTTACTTATGCTTCAATTAGTCGTCCTCGTCGTCGTCGTCGCAGGGCTTTAAAATGGGGTTAGCTCATTAGAACTATTAGCGAGGGTCCATTTTTGTTATGGGTTCACGGTTGGCAAGCTGCGAACTTGCGGATGTTTGTTGGGCTGATTGATTATCCTTATGGCTTAAAGAACAATGTAGGAAGGCTTTCTGGTGAAGTATCAGGCATGTAAGAGACTTCTATGATTGGCAGTCCGATTTAAAATAAGTACTTCGACTAATGTTTATTACTTGACTTAAAATTAAGTTCTCTGTTTGGGGTTTTTCCTCTACAAAAACTCTGCATTTCTGTTAAAGAATTATTTAAAATTCGAACAATATTTTGGAAAAAAGAAAAGTATTCAGTAATTTAATTTCCCTTTTGTTATTGAAAGAATTTATATTTTTTGTTAAAGAATTATTTAAAAATCAAAAAATAATTCAGAAGCAAGAAAAGTATTCAGTAATTTAATTTCCCTTTTTTTATAAATTCTTTCAATAAAATTTCTACAAATTCTTTCCCCTCTAAAGAGCTTATTATTTTCTAGTCCTTGTAAAAAATGAATTTCCCACCCCTTAAGCCAACATTTTGGCAACCCGTAAACCAGTCAAGGTCAGAGGTGGGGCTGTGGGCTTGCACATACGTACGTAACACCCACTCCAGGTCCCGAACTCTCTCCTTGGCTGTCAGGACAAGCTGTCGCCGCAGGATGCCTGGCTTTTAACTAAATAAGGGTGCCAACCCTATTACCCCCCAACCAAATTGGCGCCCTATCGCATTAATTATGCATTAAAAAGGGAAAATATAAACATGAGAACACTTTGAAATGCCTCAACGTGGCCAATTAGGCAATTTTTCAAGGGGTTGGGGGTTGCAAAATGCCTGCAGAGCACATGGCGCACAACAGTGTTGGAAAGCGACGCTGGGGAAAGCCAAGCAAAACAAACAACAAGAACAACCAGTGGGCAATTGCTGTCAAACTGTGGCCAAGCCAGTGGCGCTCAAAATGTGAGCCGTAGGGGTTGCAAAGCTTGACAGCTGAGAGAACGAAACGGAGAGAGATAGAGAGAGAGAGCACCGTGAGAAATTGAATTTTTAGTCCCTTTGGCAACTTTTTTGTAGCCAGCTGTCGGAACAGAGAAAACAACCCCGGAAAAAACAACAACACGCGTGAAAAAAACCCAAAAGCTGAATGGGCTAACGCGTTCGAAAGCGACAGAGAGAGAGAGAGAGAGGATAAAGAGAGCGCAAAGGAGAGAATGTGAGAATGCCAAAGAAAAATGAAGAAGCAGCGTAACAAAAGGCAGAGCGTAAAAGTTGTGCAAAAGAAGACTTGTAGCTGCGCGAGTCTGTCCACGATTACGAATTTCTGTTTTTGTTTTATTCCCCATAATAATATTAACCACTGTCGGACTGTGTAAATAACAACCAAAAGTGCTCAGCAGCAGTGTAAATCAAACTGTTAGCCAAGTAGAACGCGGTGAAGTCATCGCCTGACAGCGGATATAACGGTAAAAGGCGCGCGCCTAATGTGCCATATATACACATACACCTGCAGAACGAGTGACTGCGAGTGAAAATCAAAAGAATTACAATTAAGGACTTAAAATTACCCATCCATTGGCTGAATCATTTGAAAAGGCGGCTATTTTCGCGATTTGTGTGTGATTTTTGTGTGGCGATGACAGGACAAATTGATAAACGTCGTCGATTATAGGACATTATATTATTGCATTGTACAACACCAACAAAGAGGGCGGCCATTCACACGGCTCTCTCTCGCTTTCGTGGTTGCCAGTGGCAGAGGGGGAGAGCGAGCCAGCCACCCCAAATGCCAAGAGAGAGCGAGCGGGAGAGCGAATACCAGCGCATTCGAACGGAGAGAGAGCGAGAGATGAAGAGAGCACATGTCAATGACAGCTGACTGGCGAAGAAGTACAAGAGGCGAACGAAGAAGGAGAGCAGGCAAGGATAGGAAAGGAAGAAGCAGCAGCAACGACGGCCAAAAAGGACAGACAAAATACAATAAGAGGAGAACAGGAAGTTACTTCAACTTAAAGAACAAAAAACAACGAAGCTGAGGCCACGCAACAAACCAAATTGCAACTAAAACTTACAAATGAAACCTAAAATCGTTTAAAGCCAAAAACAAAACAAACACACGACACATATCAAAATTAAGTCAAACCAGCAAGCCAGCAACAACAAAACGTCCATTTACAAAACAGCTAATGCAGCAACAACAACAACAACGAGAAAGGCGGAACAAGGAACAAGGAAATCCAATAGGGAACTGCGAAAAAAGCTAGAACAGGAAAGCGAAGTAAGGTTACATTGAAAGAAATAAGCAACTACTCCTAAAATGCCGCTACACGAAACGCAAAGCAGTTAGCCCATAAGAAACAGAGGAAGCGGAAGAACAAGAAGAAGGAACAGGAGCAGGAGCAGGAGCAGGAGTAGACAAGGAAACTCCGGAGGAAAATTCGCAGTCCTCAGGTGCTCCAAAATGCTGCAAGCTCAGCGTTTGGGAAAGCGTCGTCGTCGCTGTTGCGTCTGCTTTCCTCACAAACAAAGAAAATACCAACAACAACGAATGCGGCAACAACAAGAGCAATAGTAAAAGTAACAGCAACAGCAACCGCTTGTGGGAGTAACAGTAAAAGTAACGGTAGCACCAACGGTCAATGCAGCAGCAAGAGTGAGAGTGAAGAGCAGCCAAAGCAACGAACGAAGGAACTAAGAGTTCTCCAATAACGAAAGTCACCGAAGCAACGAAGCCCATCCTTATATGAATGGATAACTATAGGAAGAAGGTAAGCCTGTCCTGATCCATCAAGACTTGGTTAAGTGTTAAGTAGTCAAGTGTAGACAGGGATATTAAAAGCCAGATTAGAGAAATCAGTTTAATAATAAGGGAACGCCACAAAAACATGACGAAGGAGTCAAAGTAAATGGATAATTAACACAAAACCCCATAATCTAAGGGTTATCCTAGTAGCTATAGGTTAACTCATAATAAAAATGATGTCTATAATTCAGTAATCCCATTATAGAAGTACAAATTTACACTGTTTATCCCATGCAAGAATTATCCTAGTAGCTATAGGTTAATTCCTTATAAAAATTATATATTTATAATTCAGTAATCCCATTATAAAAGTACAAATTCACACTGTTTCGGCAGGTACTCCATATGGGCAACTCTCTGAAGAAGTAATAATGATATTAGATATATATTTCATATTTATAATATTTAAAACATCAAACAGCGTTTCTATAGCTGATCTACTTCAACAGGAAAGATCATTCCGTGGCTAGGCGCCCTCGCACAAGTTGAGTTTTGAAACATAATTCAGATTTTCGCTTCCGATTGGGTAAATCCTCCGCAACGCCCACCTGCGCTACCTGACAAATTCCGTATTAATTTTATATGAATTTGCTATAATTAGAGCGGAGCACCCCCTTTCTTTTTTATTTTTTTGATTAGATGGATGGCGGGGGTGTGTTAATTTATGTGCATATATCGGATGACGCATGGTTTCGAAATCGGGATAATTTATGGCCAAAGTGCCCCCATTCGATGGTGGCTGGAAATCCAATTAAGCATTTCGCATTTGAACTTTTAACCTTTCCGCGGCGGTGGTGGAGTGCCAATCGAGAAGTGGGTCAGCCTGTTGATTGAATTTTTTACTCCGGAGCCACTTATCGCCAGCGCCGTCCGTCGACATCTCTTTGATTGTTTGCATGATGAATAGTCCCCATTTCGTTTCTTAGTCGCTGCCCCAGTCAGGGTCCCAGTTCCAGTCCAGTTCGAGTTCCCCTCCCCCACACCGCCCCAGTTCAATTAACGTGGGTGCTGCATCATCGCCCGGCCCCGGCCCGGCATCCGTGAGATGCATCCGCATCCAATAGGATGAGGCAGCAACTGCTGATTGATTGCCCAGAGAAAGGCACGTGGATCAGCTCCAAAAGCTCCCAGCACTGACTGACTGCCCATTTATCTCTCCGTAAACATTGATTAGATGCGCCACATCCACATCCACGTCCACAGACAGATCCACATCCACAGACAGATCCACATCCACAGACAGATCCACATCCAGATCCAAATCCCGATCCAGAACCAGACCCCGAGCAAGACGGATGCACCAAGTCCACTGCATTGTAAGTGGGCCACATTGTTAATTGCATTCGCCAATAATGACAGACATCTAACCCAACTGAACTCACAAATACCCTGGGCAAGTCAGAAACTCCAGTGTGGATCAGTTGATACCTAAATGGGAATTTAGTCAAGTGAAGAAGGATCAAATACTCATCAGATTTAAAGTAATATTAATTAATTATACCATGTCGGGATAGAAAACTTATCCTAAAGATGGCTCTCATATATCAAATATTCATTATATTTAAAATAATATTAATTAATTATACTTTGACGGGATAGAAAACTTATCCTACTCAAGTAAAGAAGGATCTCTTATACCAGATATTCATCAACTTTAAAGTAATATTAATGAACTATACTATGTCGGGATAGAAAACTTATCCTACTCAAGTAAAGAAGGCTCTCATATATCAAATATTCATCAAATTAAAAATAATATTAATGAACTATACTATGTCAATATAGAAAACTTATCCTATAAACCGATCTTGGTGGAAACAGCTCTTATATCTAATAAGATTACTAAGTATTATCGGAGTCGTAGCTGCCCTTGGCACCTTAAATTTCTCCCCTTGGCGAGTGCACTTCGATTATGGGAGAAGCTAAGCGTTGGCGGACCTCTGTCCCCACATCACCTCTCCTCACTTCAGACTCCTCCTCCAGCAATCCCCTTTAGCAGTCGTGGCTGTGGCTGCTTTTTGTTGCTATTTAGTTGTTGAACATTGTTTCTGCTGAATTAATGATGCATGCATCCGTCATCGGAGTGCCAGCTAGCCTAGCCGCCATCGTCTTGGTCTCCAACGTCGTCGCCACTTTCGCTCGAGGCCTCCGCACCTCGCCCACACTCCATGTGCCGATGGCCAGACTCTGGGCTGTAGCCAGTGCTGCATGCCCCAGTCCCATATCCCATACTCAGTACCCAGTACCAGTCCCAGCACCAGCACCAGCCCCAGTCCCTGATCCAATGCCCCATCCCAATATCGTACGCGGCTGATGCGCATTTGAAAAATGTAATGCGTTTTATGTGGTGCCTCGAGTTGGCTCTCCCTCTAGCATTATCCGTTTTTTTCGAGTACCCATTAATAGCAAATTACACGGGGTATATGCTACTTTTACTTACAGAAAGTTATATATCCTTTATTCACTGAAATACAAACCCATTGACTTCTTATCAAGGACCTCTGGTTCTTCTAAGGCTTCAAATCTCCCTTAATTTATATGTTATTGATCTCAATTTTTGTATGACGTTAGCTAATGCTATAATACACGAGTACTGCAAGTTTCAGATATATAGGAGATTTTTCTTTATGGTTCTGGATGTAGCTAGAAAGTACCCCGTGTTCGCATATTCCCCCTATATGTTATTGATCTCAATTTTTGTATGACGTTAGCTGATGCTATAATACACGTGTAGGACATGTTTCAGATATATAGGAGATTTTTCTATATGGTTCTGGGTGTTGCTGCTGTAGCTAGGAAGTACCCCGTGTTCGCATATTCCCCCTATGGCTTTGCCACTTTTTTCCTTTCCTGGTTTAAGTGGTTTCTGCGTTTTGTAGCCGCCGCCGCCGGCTGCTGCTTTCTTTATTTTAGACTCATCAGCAAGTCGACGACATCATTTGGCGGACCGCGGACCGCGGCTTCTGTGGCCACTTCTTCCTCTTCTCCGCGAGCCAAGACGCGGGTCTCCTCGGGCCGCATAAATATTTATAAATAGCGCGGGGAGTCGCGACGCGCAACGCGCGACTTGCAACTCACGGCTGTGAATGATGCGATAGATATCCGCGAGATGTCTTTGTATCTTCAGCATCCACAGCCCACGGCTGCATTGGGTCATCCAACTCACGGGGGAGGGGCTGGGGGCAAGTGGAGTTGTTACGAAATCGGTGATAGGTTTTATCGGGGATTAGCCACTACGCAATTATATACAGAGGGATTAATTGCTGTTTATTTGTTTATTTATTTACATTTGAAGTCTTAAAAAGGCTGGTAAGCGTACTCAAGGCTTATATATATAATAAATGTAGATATAAAATATATATATAAATCTTATAAGTAATCCAGACTTTCAGTAGAGCTTGAAATCTAGATATAAAATATATATATAAATCTCATAAATAATCCAGACTTTCAGTAGAGCTTGCAGCTGCTTGAGGTTAAATATAATGTAATCAGACATTGATTAAAGGAGAATCAAAATGATATATAGACTAGAACCCAAAGCCAAGTGTGTAATTTAAGAAAATTATATGGAAAACTCCCCCTGACTACATGGGGATATAGAAACATTACAGAGATTAGAGGGGAAACTGCAGTTTCCTTAGTAAATTTCAATTTATTCCTTGATTAGCATCATCTGGCTCGGATAGACATCTTGGCGGGTAGAACCCGAAGCCAGTGATAAACCCATTGGTTCCTCTGGACTCCCAACCGCCACTGAGAGAGTGGAAGTGTCTCTTCTGCTTGGCCGCCATCCAGTCTGGAGGCTCCATCCTGCCCGTCTGGGCCGCATTGTTTGGGCTGTCTGGCTCCCGGCTCCCGGCTCCCGGCTCCGCATGTGTATGCGTTGTCTTCTCTGACGGATGACAGGGCCACTGAGTCATCAGTGGTCCGTCCTCCCTCGGCGGTTGCCACTCCATGTTATTGCCGGCCTTTAATCAGGCAAATTGTTAACGCCAAACCGCAAACAATCAGCCAAAGGAGTCTCGAGCAACATGTTACATTTATTATGTGCCAAGAAAGCGAATAAACAAGGCGGAAAAGGGAGTAGCCAGCCAAGGCAACAGATTTGGGCAATGAAAAACATGCGGAACAGAGATAAATGGCGCCTGGCGCCGCTGCTCCCTGCTCCCTGCTCCCTGCTCCCTGCTCCCTGCTCCCTGCTCCCTGCTCCCTGCTCCAGGGGGGGCTCCCTGCTCCGGGCCAACATATATACACATAATCTGACAAGTAACATGCACCTGCCTCCGCATGGGGATCCGGCTGAGGAGATTCCCCTTTTCTGCCGGACGCCACATGACACGCACTTTCACCCAACTGACATCCATCTCCAGCTGGAGCGCATTATTCTCTCTAATGTTATCCTTTTTTGTTTTTTTTTTCGGGGAGTCATTGACACCGTGAGTCATCCGGGGGGAAGTAGTTGACAGAAGGACATCGCTCACATATCGCAGGACTCCTCCTTCATTGTATATAGTTATAGGGTCGGGCTTTGCCTACAGAATCAGGAACAAAGCCTCGAAATCCTGTTCTCTTTATAAAAACCATCACTAATCCATTGATATTTATATATATTTATATTCATTTATATTTAGCTATTTATTATCTTTTTAACAAAGATTGTAGTTCAGTTATAATAATATTATATAATTTATATATAATTTTATTATATTATAAAATACCTCTTATTGGCACTATTTTATACAAATACTTAAGTACATTTCTTTGACATGAAAAGCCTTTGATTTAATTGTCATAAAATGGCTTAAACAAAGGACTTCTCCTATTGCAAAATAGTTTTATATTTATTTAACATTACAATTACTATTAAAACACCTTTGAATACATTTCATTTATGTAGAATATCAATACCAATTTCTATTTTGGAAAATAGTACCTGGTAGTATCCATTAAAACAAATGAAACCACAGGTCATAAATGGCCTTTACTGTTCCAAATTCATTTGATTTAATTATCATAAAATGGGTAAAACAAAGGGCTTCTTCAATTGTATAATAGTTTTTATATTTATTTAAGACTACTTGCTGGAATAATTACTATTAAAACCCCTTTGAATACCTTTTGTTTATGAAGTATATATTATACATATATTACTGTTCCAAATTCATTTGATTTAATTATCATAAAATGGCTAAGACAAAGGGTTTCTCTAATTGTAAAATATTTTTATATTTATTTTAGACTACTTGCTGGGCAAACTACTAGTAAAACCCCTTTGAATATTTAATTTAATTTATGAAGTATATCCATACCAATTTCTGTTTGGTAGTATCCATTAAAACAAATGAAATCACAGGTCATAAATGGCCTTAATTGTTCCAAATTCATTTGATTTAATTGTCATAAAATGGCTAAAACCAAGGGCTTCTCTAATTGCAAAATAGTTTAATATTTATTTAACACTACTTGCTGGGCAAATTACTATTAAAACCCCTTTGAATACATTTTGTTTATGAAGTATATCAATACCAATTTCTGTTTTAAAAAGACCTGGTAGTATCCATTGATACAATTGAAATCACAGGTCATAAATAGCCTTTACTGTTCCAAATTCATTTGATTTAATTATTATAAAATGGCTTAAACAAAGGGCTTCTTCAATTGTATAATAGTTTTTATATTTATTTAACACTACTTGCTGGGCGAATTACTATTAAAACACCTTTGAATATTTCATTTAATTTATGAAGTATATCAATACCAATTTCTGTTTGGTAGTATCCATTGGAACAAATGAAATCACAGGTCATAAATGGCCTTTACTGTTCCAAATTCATTTGATTTAATTACTGCAGAATGCATGCAACTCTTGAACCCTCCATCCTCCTCCCCTGAAAGCCAGTAATCTGGCCAGGCACGCGATATGGATGCTATAAGGGATATAGCTTCGATGTGAGATGTGGGCTGTGGGTTGTGGGCTGGAGAGGAGAGGAGATGAATTGCTCCCGTTCGATGATGCCACCCCAAAAATAAAACCTAAACGCACGCATCGCTGGAACTTCCCTCGACTCGACTCAACTCAGCTGCTGCCGCTGCCGCTGCCGCTGTCGCTGCTGAATTTCCCTCTGCCGCAGAATTTCCCCGAGCGGCAGCAGAATTTCCCGCAGTCTTTTTCCCGTTCACTTGGCTCGAGTTCAGTTTCGGTGGCGGCTTCACTTCAGTTCAGTTCCTGCTGGCAGCCCGAGTTGTTCGCTCTAGTCGCCGCTCTCCTTGAAGTACTCCACACACCGCGACGGTTCATAGCCTGAGAACTGAGAACTTCAATTTCCATTTCAATTTCAAGTTTGAATTGGAACTTAAATTTAAATTCCCTTTTATTTATATTTTTTACTGTGCTGAACTACTCGCTTTTGAAGTGCTGCGCCCGCTGGCGAAAAAAAACCCTTGAAATTGAAACCAACCCTTGGCTCGCGATCGGCGCTCCTGCGACCCCCGAAACCAGTTTTACGCCGCCCTCCACTCCTTGTTCCCACTAAATAGTTGGCGTGTGTTGTTGTGCGTGCTTGTGTTGTGCGATTGTTAAACCAACCCCGGACCCCGGACCCCGGACCCCGAGACCCTCGTCCCGGAACTAAGACACATCCGCATCCCGGACCCCTGGGCCAGTGCCATGGCAATGAACCTTTGGCTGATCTTATAAGAATCTAAACGTTAAACCCGTGAAAATGGCGAACATCGAGCAGCCAGCGGCAAGGGGCCAGCGCACAGGATGTCCACAATGTATGTATATCTGGGAAATTGAATAACAATAGGGTTTATAGAACTAGAAGCAGATATAGGAACATAAATATGAGTCATAACCGCTAAGGGAAACTTCCAACTAGAATGATTAACCAGGAAAAATATAAAGGACCCCGATCAAGGAGTCGAGATAGAGAGCTTATGATACATCTTGGTCAATTTAGGGAACAAGGGGTTTGCTAATTCAAGAAGATTAGATTCAAGAAGCACAGGATGTCCACAATGTATGTATATCTGGGAAATTGAATAATAATAGGGTTTGCAGAACTAGAACCTGGGTTAGGAACATAAATATGAGTCATAACCGCTAAGGGAAACTTCCAACTGGAACGATTAACCAGGGAAAATATAAAGAATTATGATCAAGGAGTCGAGATAGAGAACTTATGATACATCTTGATTTATTTAGGGAACAAAGGGTTGCTAATTCAGGAAGATTAAGAACTTGATTTTAAAATCCAAGCCAAAAAGTCTTATGAATAACCTTTACTGACCTATAGTTTTACTGTTTCTGCTAGTTTCCTTACTGTTCTGCAGTTTAAACCAATTTTCAGGTGGGTTTCCTTGGCCCACAGTCATTAACTTCTCCTTAGACTCGATTTCTACTGTTCAGTACTTCAACTGGCACTGATTCTTATAATTCAAATTCCTAAAACAATTATGAAGCCAGATATTCAATAATAAATCTTAAAGAATAGCATTTACTGGCCAGTGTTCTACAGTTTAAACCAATTTCCGGAGGGGTTTCCCATGAGAACTTGTCCCTCAATCATTAACCTCTCCTGGATCTCGATATCTACTGTTCAGTATTGATTCTTATAATTCAAATTCTTAGAACAGATATTCAATAATAAATCTTATGGAAGATCCCCTCTTTAATATAAAAGAGAAAGAGTTAAACAAGATCTTCAGCTGCTTACAAATCCCCTCAATTATGCAGATTTATATAGTGAAATATTAGCCGACAACTGGGGAACACATGCCAGCCATAACTTGGCCCTAAGTATTATTCCTTTTATTGTTATTGTGGCACTCCTGATCCGCGTCCCGGGAAATCACTAATCTCCAGTTGCGAATAATGAACCGAGAACACGCTGCTTGGGGCACACAATACACTCGTCTTTATTGCAATAAATATCTGCCGGCGGCAGACCTTTGCCCTCGGAAAAGTCCACCTCCTCTTTGGAGTTTTCCCCCGTCTCCCCCCCCCGTCCCTGTATTAAATTTTCCATTGCCGAATGTCTTTGACTGCTTTTTTACGTGTCGGGGCCCCAGCTGTGAGCAGTCGTCGCGAATGCTTCATAAAAATCTAATATTTATGAGCCGGGCGGAAAAGTCTGAGAGAGTGAGAGGGAGAGTGACAGCGCATGGGGGAAAGTCAGTGGGGTGTGGGGAAAATGCAGGGGAAAATGCGGGGGAAAATGCAGGGGAAAATGCTTTTAATTGCTCGCTAGTTTCGCTCTTTCTGCGGAGATTCTGTTGTCTCTGACTGTGGCTCTGGCTCTTCACGCTTAATTGCTTCGACGCCGTGGCAGGGAAAAGGTCACGTTAACGAGTTTTGATCGAAGACCAAAGAGTTTTCCTTGCCCTTTTTGGCCCGACATGACCCGTCCCCCGTCCCCCCTCCTAACAGACAGACGGCCAAGGGGACAGTCTCGGCCCACTCCCCCAGAACTTACACTTGAATGCACTTTTTGTCATTGGCCGTGCAAAAGTTTTTTCCCCCCATTCTGTTCTTGCAACAAAAGGCTTTTCTCTAAATTAAAAAGAATTAACGGGGGAGGGTGGACACGACTGCTTAAATACCCTGGAAGTCACTGTATTGGCCATCTACCATAGAACCATAGAATCTCGAAGGTCTTTAAGGTATATCTTAGACGTAAATAACTTGCCAACTATAAAGACTATACTTAGAGCTACAAGTAATACCTAAAACAATTAACGGAAGTGGGTGGACACGACTGCTTAAATACCCTGGAAGTAGAGCCAAGCATCACTGTATTGAACCATAAAATCTCAAAGGTCTTTAAGGTATATCTCACCAACTATAAAGACTATACCTAGAGCTCCCATTAATACCTAAAAATATGTTAATTAAAGCTGCTTTTAGGTATTCCCCTTAGTATACCCTGTCTAGGGTATCAGAGACAACAAAGTGCAATCCGAAGCCGACATTTGGGGGGTTTGAGATTTGTGGGGTTTCCATAATTAAAACTCGCTTCCTCCTGGAAACCCACTGCCAGCTCCGCCATAGCCTAACCCTCTGGCAATTGGCAGTTGGCTAATGAATCGAGTGGAGCTACTCCTATTGTGAGAGCTTGGCTCGATCGGAATGGGAACTGGTTAAATGATGAAGGCGGCTATCCATTCATGCGGAAAAAACATCATTTACACCCCAAAAACGGAGAGCGAAGACCCAAAGTCAAGCCTCCGCCAAGGCCCAGTCCAAAATCCAAATCCAGAACCCAATCCCAAACCATTTTTGCTGCTTTATGTGTCACAAGCAGTTGGCGTTGATTCCCCTTGAAGACTCTCCTCCGCCTGGGTTGGGTTTTCCTCCGTTTTTTCTCGATTTTTCCCGCTTGGCACAAAGCAAAATGAGGAAAGTTATTGAGCAGTCGCTGAAATATCGCGGCGCATTTCCATTATTTTCATTCCCAAATTGCTGCCAGACATGGCCGCCGCCTGCTCCTGCTCCTGCTTCTGCTCCTGCTCCTGCTGCTCCAGAGTCCTGCTTCTGCTCCTGCTCCTGCTCCTGCTCCTGCTGCTCCAGAGTCCTGCCCCAGCCACTGCTCCTGCTCCTGCTCCTGCTCCTGCTCCTGCTGCTCCTGCTGCAAGTGCTCCTGGACATTGTTGTTTGCCTTTTCGCATTGCTCGAGTGGCAGCCCTTGACAATGTGACAGCCCAGTCAGCCGGCTGAAGGAGCCCCTCTGCTCCAAAGTGAGGCATGGAGAGTGCAGCTGGTGGAGCTGTGGAGCTGTGGAGCTGTGAAGCTGGAAACTGGAAAGTCTCGAGATCCTTGGGACGCTGGGTGGACTCGGGCTCCGGCAGAGCGACATGGCGACAAGTATAAGTATAAGTGGCAGTGGCAATGGCAGTGGCAACTGGGAGGCATCTTCAAAGTGCCCAAGAATTAAAGAGTAAAACATAAAGCTTACTTTGCTGCATTTTATAAAGGTTAAGTAAGATATTTATGAACATTTAAACAGGGAGAAGGATGTATCAAGTACTTATATCAAGTGATTATTTACAACACAGATAGAAATCAATGGGCAATGCCTTTAGAGTAATATATTAAGGTATTTCTATAAGCCTTCTTCTCCTCTAAAAAGTCACTAAAAAGTACTTTATGGACAAGTCCATTAATATTCCGATTTAGGTGCTCTATAACTATAGTTTTTGATGGCTCTCAGTCAGTCTTCCCTCATTCATCAGCCGTAATCTGTGGACTCATCAGCTTTCCTGGAGCCGCAATCCTAGGAAACTTGTCCGGAGCGGGGCTGATGCATTATCCATAAATACCGGGCCATTACTGAGCCGCCAAGGAACGAGAGAAAATGCAGGGAAAATATAGGAAAAGCGGATAAAGGGGCGCCGGGAAAACTTTTATCAGAAGCGCGAAACTTTTGTTTTAGTTTATTGTCTGGCAGCTGGCGTGGCAAACTTTGTTTGCTTCTTCTCCCTTTTTTTTTGTAAAACTGATTAAGTTAAGCCCTTTCACAAACAGGGCCAAGAAGGGGGCTTAGCAGGCAAATTTCAGCCGAGAACACATCAAACGGTGTCTGCATTATAAATCAGTTCCAGAGGTGCCTCAGACTAAATTGACCTCATATATAACTGGGATAATGCATAAATAATGCTCGCTTTAGGATAGATTGCCTCGGTTGTGGGCAGGATACAAATTCGTCCCTAAAAGGATATGCCGTTTAAGTTCTTGGCTGAAAAACGGCAGGAAAGGCGAGTGCCTCCTGCAAGTGCCTCTTGTAATTAAAAGGAAGCTCAGACATCATCATCCGCGGAGAATTTTCCTCTTTTTGCACAGTAATCACAGGGAACTCTGGGGTATAATGGACCGACTATTAGATCTTGATATATATAAAACCCTGGGAGGGTACTAAGGATCCTGTTGGGATATATTTAATATTTTATTTAATAATTTATATAATGTGAAGCCAGTCTATGTCATTTCGAACTTGGGATAGGAATCACCTTAGATTACTAAACTCTAAACCTTTTTTCGGCTACTGATGATGCTGTTGGGAAATACATCTTCTATATTCACATACTTTAATAGGTGTCCCCTAGTCGAATTTATTCCGTTCTTGGGTGTTTTGCAATTTTTGTTGCATGACGGAGCAGTTGAGAGGTTACAAAAAAGAGGGTGGGGCCAAAGGATGCCGAGCATGATGAAGTTGTCCTGTAACCACGTTCCGGGATAATGTGAAACATGCACATTTTCAATTTCAAAGCTGCCAAAACATGCAGCAAATATTGACACTGACTGTAATGGGAAAATCATTCACAGCAGCCAGGAGCGGGGCTAGGGTAAGGGTTAAGGGATTTCCCAGGAACAATGGAGGAGCAATGTCCCTTGGAGGCGAGATGAACTATATTCAGGGATTAGCAGAGCAGGGATCAAAGTCAGCCAGGTTGGAATTCATCTTTGATCCTGGACACTTTTGATGTCTGTAAAGTAACAGAGCTTTATTTTATAGATAAACCCATAAGTTATATCATAGAAGTTTTAAAGTGAAAGCCATTTCAGTTGTGACTTAGTGCCAAACAGGTGTGGAGATAGTATTTCAAGATCCATTCTCTTGTAGCTGCTCCGTAAATCAGGAATCAATTTGTCGTCCCCGGAACTCTCCCTCTCCCCTTCCCCTTCTCCTTCCTGGAGCAGAGGGATGTCTGAGATGAGCAATTCCAATTTCAGAGACGATGACTGGAAATAAAGATATGCGTGCTGCTGCAGTTAACGATATCCCATAGATATGGGGGGGGGGGATACCCGGAATGGGGGATACCAGATAAGTGGCAGTTCCCCCAGACTGGAAGACGACCGAGGGAGATGGCGCGTGCCAGCGGAGAAGGGGATGGTAGATGGGGCTTTTCGGTTGGGGGGAGGGATTTCCTTATATATTAGAGAAAGGGAAAGAGAGAGTGAGACGGCTATAATGTTTTATGGAGTGTTTTCTTGAGTGGTTCTGCCGCTGCTGCTTCTCCTTTGGCTCCTTCCGCTAGCTATTCTTCTTCTCGCCCCTCTTTCTTATTTTTTTGTATACCCTCCGCCAGGGTACTCCGATTTTGTGCTTAAGTTTGTCACATTAAAAATATATATTATATATATATATTATTTATATATTAATTATATATATTTTACAGAAGAATCCCACTCAATCTAAGACTGTTTCTTGGTAGTTGCATATGTCTAGACTCTCAGTTTGCTAGCTTTCTAGCTGGTGCTGTCTCTATCTGGTATTTTATACCTTATATATATATATATATATATATATGTATAGCTTATAGCAGAAGTAGGAAGAATAGGTCCCATAACTTTGTTGGTAGCTCATCTGGTAACTATTATAATGTAGCTCCCTTAGACCCTTTCTCTTATCTTCTTTGATTTCTAAAGACGATACCCTAAAACCTATTTAGAGATTAAATATCTATTCTATGAATTGCTCAAGAAATTAAACTTCAAAGTCAGAAGACTCTCTTTGTTAACCTTCAAGAGCATCCATGCCTCGGCGTGGTCTAGGTGGCTCCGCTCTCCTTGTTGTTCCTCTCAAGCGGCTGCCGCTTTGTTGACTATAAATAACAATGGAATCATGACTCCAAATTAAACGTCGGGGGAGAAAACAGAGGGTGCGACAAGGCGACCAAGCTGGGCAGCAGGAAAGCAAGGGAAAGGAGTCGGAGAGGGAGGAGATGCAGGAGGAGGAGGCTGGCTGTTTGCTCAAGAAGTCAGAGAAACACAAGAAACGCAAATAAAACATATATATTTCGCCTGTGTTTGTGTGTGCAACATGCGACGCTTGATATGAGTATGAGGAGGGGGGAGGGGTGCTCTATTTGAGAAGCGGCACATTTCGAGTAATATTAACAAATTGCCCGGGAAGGGCAGCAAATTTGTTCGCCGGCAAGGAAGCGGGGAGACAAGGCGGCAGCAAATAGATGGACATGACTCTGTAAAGACCAGTTTATATATACAAATGCATGGGAAGTCATTATATCTTCATCAACTCAATACCCCCCGCCCACACAGCTTCCCGGCAGCGTCAGTTGTCTTCATTATAAACAGATTAATCAGCTATCGGGGCAGGGGGGCTGCCATATACCAGATTTCCCAGGCAAAACCCTTTTGGCCCACAAAGCCACAGAGTAGTGAGTCACCGCAAAGTGGCCTCAGTTCCGCTCCAGCTCCTGGCGCCAGGCTAAACCCCAGGAAACTCCTTCGACCCACCCTGGAACCCCACTTAATTGCGTCTGCTTATTTAGTCATAAAAACAGGATGGGTTTTAGAGCAACTGCTCCGCCAGGACCTACAGTTTGGCAGGGTAATATAGATATTTTTTTAATATTATTTAAAGATCAAACTTGAATACAATTTATATTTTGAGCAGATAAAGCCTTAACTTCATGTGAGAGAGTATATACTTGGAGGTAGAGACGAGAGACACTCCCCCTCAGTCCCCACCAAAATTGAATTCAAATTTTATTCAAATGCCTCGCTTATTCATTCATTCATTCATTCATTCATTCATTCATCTTTTATCGTCTGCAGCTTTTTGGAATTTACTTTATTGAGCGCATTTTTCTGGCACCCCCATAAATCCCCTCCCCTCCTTCCTGGGAGCATAATCCCCGATTGTGCGTTGGGGCAAATTATTATTATCGGGGATTTCCCACTGCATTTTCTCCTTTATTTTATTTGTTCATCTTTTTTTCTCCTTTTTTTTTTTGAGGGGGACTTACGGCAATATGTGAGATTTATGTTAAGTGGCAGACATTGCACTATTTCTCAGGGAGGGGGGGGGTTGCAGGCGGCACAGCCTTAGTCCGTGTGCAGTGAGCAATAAAAATGTCATCCTGCAATGGAATCGAATGCTTTTCCTAGAGTTTCCTCCACGACAGCCGCAGGGCTGTTAAAAAATATAAAAAGGATAAGGGGACCAGCCATAAGTAAGTGACTAAGGTTTAAATACTTTTAAACACATCTTCTAGGGGGAAATTGTACTTTATTTCCGTATATATTCCTGGTTAGTATTAGTAACTACACTTTGTTGTGTCTCAATTGGGGTTCAAAATGCAAGTTATGTCCTTTAAAAGGGTCTAAGGGAATTGTCGAAATTGATAGGAACTCCATCACTGCTCCTTGAACAGGACAGAACTCCTTGAACATATTTACAGCTCAGAAGCAGAATCCAATAACGAAAATTGCCTGGATTTGGCTGTCTGTCTGTCTGTCTGTGTGGCTGACAAGCAGCTGCGTCTGAGAATCTAGAAAACGCATTTAGATAAAGTCAGCTGGATGTCTCCCCAAAGCCTTGTTCCCAGCCTTTTTTTTACCGGCTCCGATTTGTTCTTTGTTTGTTTCTGGGGGACCCAAAGTTTCACACGCCTAAATGCTGGCAATTCATTTGATTCAGGACACAAGTTGGCCCCGCTGAACTCTGCTCTTTGGGCCATTAAATAAGCCATTGCCACCGTTGGCTTCTCTCTGGCTGAGGCGCAGCCAGATTTTATGGCCCAAGTTTCCCCAAAGTTGTGATTTCTCGGATGCGCTTAAGAGCCAGTTGATCTTGAAACTCTGGCAACTGCAAGATAGTTTTTGCAGCAAGTTTTTTACCTCTTATTTACGCCCTTTTTTTTGTATTTTTTTCCCGCCTTTATTGTGCCAGTTTTTTGGCCTTCGCAGTCAGCGACTTTTGTACTTTGCATGTCCATAACTCTTGTCTATTGTAGTCCGTGGCGTATCTCCTGGCCATATCTTCCTTCGCGTATCTCGGCTGGTGCACATGGTGTATCCCATAGCTACGAGCTCCGCCCTTCGGAGCTTCCTTCGGAGCTTCCTTCCTTGCAACCAGTTCGTGGCATGACAGAGGCATAAACTTTGGCATTTTATATGCGTCACTGGCTGGGAGAGGTGCTGGAGGAGTAGATGGATGACAGAGGCAGCAGATGGGCCAGGTGGGCAGAGCACCTGGAGAAGGAGGCATCAGGACAGACGTGTCAGCCTCGTGCCTTTTTTCGTGGCCGCCTATTTTCGGCGGGCTATCTATTTTCAGCCAGAGGCAAAGGACCTCGATTCATTCATTCACCTCGAAAGAGAGTCCTCCCTTAACCCCGTCACTGGAGTGAACATTAAGCAATTGACCCATTTGGGGTACACACAATCCCGGCTGACATCTAATAATGCAATAGGTGCCGACATCCTTGTGGTTTCCTAGTCCTTCACTCCACAGCTCCCCGAGCTCCCTTCTTTGAGCTTTCTTGAGAAGCCAAGTCCTCGGGCATCGATTGCCACCTCAGCTGGGTACGCCTGCTGCTCCTTCGCCTCCTGTCCTGCTCCTTCGCCTCCTGCCCTGCTCCTTCGCCTCCTGCTCCTTCGCCTCCTGCCCTGCTCCTTGTGTGTTCCTGCTTCCGGCTTTGTTTAGTTGTCAGTTTGGTTTCCTGGCGTGCCAAATGAAGTTATTTCTTTCCTGTCTCTCGCCTCTGCCCGCTCCTTGGCAGTTGCATTACTTGCAAATTGTTGTGTAACCATAAAAATACTTATTTCCTGGGGCGATGGCATGTGCCGGGCTCATTCCTGGGCGATTCCAGCGACGACTGCCATTTGCAGTGCCAGCTGGGCCAGGCCAGTCGGGTGTTAAATGGTAAATGGCAAATGGTCGCCTCGACTGCTGGATATGCGCCTTAATTACACAAGTTCCGCGCAACACTTGAGTCCTGGCTCTGGCAGGAGGAGCAGGAAGCATGTGAGCCCCAATCCCTTCGATCTCCGGCTGTATCTGGTCCTATTTCCGGCTCACAACCCTTTCAAAGCACTCGCGAAAAGAGGGGAATACCCAGAAGCCTAGAAGTTGGCTATAAGTAGCTGGCCAAGTCGGATTTCTTGCAGTGGAGAAGGGCCTTGGACTGACTGGAGCTAATCCCCGGCGGAGTCATGTGTAACCATTAGACCCTGCCCTGAACTTTGTCGTGGCTTAGTGTGAATTTAATTTAATTTGGAAAAGTTTGCGCTGTGAAAAGTTTGCAACTTGAGTAACCTTTGCCTCCTCGCCCATCCTCTTAGGTGCGTGCCATGGAGCAGCGGCTGAGTGAGTGGCCCAAGCCGCCGCCCCAGCAGCCTCAGCATTCGCACCAGCATCCGCATCCGCACCAGCATCAGCACCAGCATCCGCATCCGCATCCGCATCCAGTGCCGAATCATCCACAAGAGCAGCAGCAACAGCAGACTAGGAGCTCACCGAGTCACCAGTTAGGAGGAGCAGGAGGAGCAGCAGCCGGAGCTAGCACCGCCGCAGGTGCACCGCCCACGCAGGAGGCGGAGAAGACCATCACCTCGTTGGAGATCCAGGTGGAGGAACAGCGGCAGCTGCGACTCCACGACGCCCGCCAGATCGAGGCGAAGGCGGCCAAGATCAAGGAGTGGGTGAACAACAAGCTCCGCGACCTCGAGGAGCAGAATCAGCTGCTCCGCGAGCAGAACATCAAGTGCAACCAGCAGCTGGAGCTGCTCAAGAACCACATAGCCAACCAGTCGCAGCGGCACAGCATCGTTGGACCCGTGCGGAATAGCCTGAGCCTAGACGTCCAGGACTTTGCCGGCTCCGGGTCCAATCCCGAGCATCGGAGGCGCAGCGAGAGCCTAGATCCGCAGGAGATCATCGGCAGACCGCTGACCAGCTCGTATCCCCATCACCAGCACAGGCGCAACCTCTCGATGGAGCCGCAGGAGCTAGAGCGGAATCTGGTGGCTGCCGTGGATGGCCTCACCCTGGCCCCGCTCTCGAGCATCTCCAGCAAGGCGCCCAGCGGCCTAGTGGGAGTGGGAGGAACCTCCACCGGATCGGGGGGCGTGGCCAGGCCAGACAGCTCGGATACGGATACGGCCCACGATTATGCGGAGATCTACACGCCGTCCTGCGAGAAGCTGCCCGCCTGGATGAAGAACAACCCGGCCTTGATGGCCAGTGGGGGGAACTCGAGCACCACCACTACAACGACCAGCGAGCTGGGCGTGCCGCGACCCCCGACGCCGCCCCTGCACCGCTTTCCCAGTTGGGAGGCCAAGATCTACCAAGTGGCCAACGATGGGCTGGCGGGAACGGGAGGCACAGGAGCGACTGCGTCGGAGAGTGCAGCCACTCAGGAGCCAGATATTCAGGAGGGAACGGGAGCTGCAACGGGAACAGGGAACACTGGAACGGGTAGCAATCTCTCCAATGGCCGGAGGCATGGCCACAGTCATGGATCCGCAGCTGGGGACGGACACGGAACCCTGGGCAGCACACCAGGCACCCCGCTGCCACCATCGAGGCAGCAACAAACCGCCAGCGGCGGCTTCTGTGATATATCCGTGCCCGTCTATGCGACGGTCAAGGGTCGCGCCTCCCAGATCCGCTCGATGCCCTTCACGGGCGACTCGAGCGACGACTCCAGCGATGGGGAGGACCACGCCGTGATGCTCACCCACCACTCGCACAACTCCTCCAGCACGGACAACACGGAGACCTCCACCTCCGGCAGCGCCTCCAGTCCCTCGAAGAGCCTGAAGACCTCCTCGAGCCTGAGTCCGGCCAAGCGGAGTGGCTCGGAGAGTCCCAAGAACGCCAAGGCGCGTGGTAAGTACCCTGGACTTTAAACCTGTAATCCTGTAATCTTGAACACCCTTTAGATACAATCCTGGCATAGCGTAGACCCCATTTAAGCGCTAAGGGAACATGTCCTGGCCTTCCTAGCCTCCTATACTTCCCACCTAGCAACCTTGTCCTTGACTTACTCAACTCCTTTTGATGCCTGGCGTAATCCCGACTAGAACATTGGAACCCTGAGGGGGTTTTAGTAGGATTTGCCATACTCTTAACACTAAACACCAACTAACACTTACTATAAAGACTTGACACTGCCTGAATCCCAACTTATATCCACTCCTAGTACCTTAATCCCTGCTCCTAACAACTAGATTCGACTTCCTTGTATGTTATCCTAGTCCAAACCTATTTGAACAAAAGAGTTTCCTTAAAAATATATAATGATAATAATATCCCAACTCCCTAAGATCCTAGTTCCTCAGAGCCAGTACCTGCATCTCAGTTCCTTGCTCCTAGAATAAAATATTCTCTATAAATGATTGTGATCTTACCTTCTACCCCTTGAGATCTTTTAACCAGAGCTTCCGGTTAAGAGCCTTGGTATTTCCTTTAGTTTCTGCCTTGAGTCTGAAGTTATCCGAGTCCCAAGTTACCCTAGAACTCCCCTGCATCCCTTACTCCGCCTAGACCTCCTCCTAACAAAAGCAAAGAAACTAATTGTGTGCTCTAACAACTTCCGATTCTAACCACTTTTGCCCATCAATCAACCATCGCCGGCCGAATAACCAAATAACCGCCATTAACCTCTGGCCCAACCCGCAGTCCACCATCACCTCCAACCACGCACCTCCACCACCACCACACACTCCAATCACATCAGCCAGCATCTCCAACCGCATCACCACCACACTCTGCCCCACCAGAACCACTACCAACAGCAGCACCTACACCCACACCAGCACCCTGGAATATCGACGCTGGCGCCGGCTGGATGTGGCCAGAACACGCTGCCACGCCCCAGCCCCCGAACGCCAACGAGGCGCGGCCACGCCCCAAGTCCCAATCCTGCCAATGCCAACGCCCATGCCCAACCCTCCCCACTCCAGCACATGCGTGGCACAGTAATTTCAGATCTCTCCTTTGAATCAGGCCTCTCGGACGACTACGCCCTGCCCCCGGATGCCGTGTCGGAGTCCACCTGCATGGACGCCTCGATGCCGTCGCTGCTGATGCGCCAGTCCTACGTGGACTCGCCGAGCAAGAAGATCGAGTCGCTGGAGAAGGTGAGTACCTGAATCCCCAAGAGATGAATCATTTTATTCGTTCACTTATTTCCCCTTTCTAGATGGGTCACCTGGCCAAGCTCGGCGGCAAGCTAAAGACGTGGCGCAAGCGCTGGTTCGTCCTGAAGAACGGATCCCTCAACTACTGGAAGAGCCAGCACGACGTGCAGAGGAAGCCACAGGGCCAGATCCAGTTGGACGAGGCCTGCCGCATCAACCGAGCGGAGGGCGCCTCCACCTTCGAGATAGACACGGGCAAGAAGGTCTACTACCTCACCGCGGACTCGCACGCCACCATGGACGACTGGATACGGGTGCTGCAGAATGTGCAGCGGAGGAATGCCACCAAGCTGCTGCTGAGTCGCGACGACCAGAAGCCCACAGTGCAGGGCTGGGTGACCAAGGTCAAGAACGGCCATCCCAAGAAGTGCTGGTGCGTGCTGCTGGGCAAGATGTTCCTCTACTTCAAGGCCCCGGCCGAGACGGTGAGTGGCCATCGCAGAATTTGACATTGCCTGCGGTTTCAACCGAGAGATTTCCCTTCCCACAGAATCCGCTGGGCCAGATAAACATGCGGGATGCCCGGGTCGAGGAGGTGGAACACGTCTCCGACTCGGACTCCGAGGAGCGCGAGGACGCTGCCCAGGACCAGGCCCGACTCACGGTGGCCATCTATCCGGCGCACCAGGGACCGACCTACTTGATCCTGTCCGGCAAGCCGGAGCGCGACAACTGGCTGTATCACCTGACCGTGGTCTCTGGCGGTGGACCCAGCGCCGGTACCCAGTACGAACAGCTCGTCCAGAAGCTCATGGAGACCGACGGCGACCCTAGTGAGTACTTCGGAAGGCTTTAACTAGAGTTCCAAAGTTAACCCACAATCTTCTCCTGACATTGCAGACTGCGTCCTGTGGCGCCATCCCATTCTGCTGCACACCAAAGACACCATCACGGCCCCGCTCTCGTCCATGCACACGGAAACCATGCAGCCGGAGGCCATCAAGCTCTTCAAGGTAAGTGGATTAAACCAAAATCTGTGCTAGAATCTCTGACCAATCTCTATACCAATCCACAGAGCATCCAGCTCTTCATGTCGGTGGCAGTCAACCAGCCGGGCATCGACTACCATGTGGTGCTCGCCCAGAACGCCCTGCAGCACGCCCTGGATATGCCCGAGCTGCAAACGGAGATGATCTGCATTCTGATCAAGCAGACCTCCCGGCACATGGGCCAGAAGCTCAGTGTCGGCGTCCAGGTAAACAAGAAGCTGGGCAAGCAAACGCGCGTAAGTTTTTCAGTTGCAAAGCTTCTTATGTTTCCCCGTTAATGTCCTCCCCCCGAAAAAAGAAACCCTTTCCCTAAGAACCTGCATCCCCTGGAATTGTTTAGTTGAATGTCCTTGATTTTTGATGTAGAACTCTTCCCCGAATCCTCACTAACAAACTGCAAAATGCCAGAACGGCCCGAATAAAAAAGAGTCTCGAAGAAGAGGTGGTTCAGTCACCACCCGCGTCTCAATAGGTATTGTTTCTTTTGCGATCATTGCCAACCAGAAGAGAGCTTTGCTTTAAGGAACAAGCTTACGAACGCTTTATACGCAATATCATAACTTAACTAATCACATATCAATATCACATATATAACATTTATACCCAAAACACAATCTATATCGTCGAATTATGCATGCTAACCTATCGTATCCTAATTAATTCTCGTAATTTCTATTGAGTTTCTATTGAGTTCACTTTCGTAGCGAACAGACAACAAATTTCCCCCATAACTGTCAGACATATATTCTGTATGTACATATAGCTTTCAATACATAAGTGTATAACTCTATGTGTATCTCTACCATATAACTATCAGTTCATTGTATAAAGTAATTGCTGTAAATTTGACAAAAAAAAAACAAAACAACCACATGAACCACAACTTCTATCACTCAACCACTGAACCACCGATCTCAGACACATAACACACCACAGTTACGCAGCAGCCGCAATATAATCTATACTACATTTATATATACAAGCCCTTTTCCAACACTGATAGGTGATGCTGCACACTCGTTGTATTACTCAGCTATTAGTGTTGGCTAAGGGGCTTGTGTTTTTAATTTTTAGTAACTTTTCTAGAGGTTTTTCCATGGTTTTTGCCGCTTCTCATGTTTATGTTAATAATTCGCTTTGAATGTGCTCGTATCTCTCCTTTGAGTCCTGCGTTATCCTGTTAATTGTTTCGCATCACTTTGCTTTTTTAACGAACATAACGAAGCGTCTGACGTTACACAACACTGCCAGAACAACAACAGAAGACATCATCTGACACCCAAATACCAAATATATAAATCAAGCAAAAATAACACACTGATAATTAATGATGAGTGAAAATTGATCAAAAACTGTTCTCTCTGGCTTCTTCTCTTCTCCATACTTTTGTTGCGTTGCGTTGCGTCGCGTTCCGTTTCGAACGTTGCGTTTCCGTTGAATGTGTGTGTTCGTGTGTAACCGAATCGTTGACCGTTTTCCAACACTGTACGAACGACCAACCCCCGATATGAAATTTACAGCAACTACTGTTGTGCGCCACCCAAAGCCTGTTCACCTGTGATACCCAACAGGCTGGCCACGCCCAAGCCAACGGCAGTTCGCCCACCTCCATACAGGTATGCGGGGAAATTTATGGTCTCACTAACTCTTACCTTCACCTCAACTCAACTCAACTTAACTCCACTCAACTCAACTCAACTCACCTCACACCACTCTCTTTGCCGTACCGATTGTTTGTTGTGCGAGTACAGTTGCGTTCGATTTCAGTAGTCACTACCTTAACCGTAGTTAACTCCCCTAACCTCACTAACAGTAACTCTAACTCTAACTCTAACTCTAACTGTAACTCTAATGATCTCAAATCGATCCTGAACTAACCTCTGACCGATCCATTGATCCGACTCGATCCGTAGGCTCCAGCCGCCACGCCCATCATTGACTGCAAGAGCAACCCGCCCGCGTACAGCTTTGTCCAGGGCTGGCAACTCCTAGCCCTGGCCGTATCCCTCTTCGTTCCACGCTCGAGCCGCCTGCTGTGGTACCTCAAGCTCCATTTGTCCCGGAACGCCGATACCAAGACGGAGACAGGCAAGTATGCCGCCTACTGTGAGCGAGCTCTGGAGAGGACCCTGAAGAACGGGGGTCGCGAAACGAAGCCGTCAAGGATGGAGGTGTTGTCGATTCTGCTGAAGAATCCGTATCATCACTCGCTCCCGCATGCGATTCCAGTCCACATGATGAACACCACTTACCAGGTAAGTTGTGTTCATAGTTACCCATGGGCTAACTACCAGTTAACCAAGGGTAAGCCAGGGTAACCATAAAGCAGATTCTAAAGGTGTCTTCCCCTTCCACAGGTGGTTTCCTTCGATGGCTCCACAACTATTGAAGAGTTCCAGGCCACGCTAGCCCACGAGCTGGGAACGAGGGATGCGACCAATGGCTTCTGCCTGTTCAGCGACGATCCGATCGAGAAGGACCTGGAGCACTACCTAGAGCCGCTGGCCAAGCTGTGCGACGTGATCAGCAAGTGGGAGACGGCGCTGCGGGAGAAGGGTTCCGGCAAGTTCGAAAACTCGCGGGTGATTCAGCTGAGCTACAAGAACCGTCTCTACTGGAAGCACACCATCAAGTGCGAGACGGACAAGGAGCGACTGCTGCTGTGCTACCAAACCAACTCACAGATTGTCCAGGGCAGATTCCCCTTGTCCCGGGAACTGGCTTTGGAGCTGGCATCGCTGATGTCGCAGATCGACATGGGCGACTACTCGCTGGAGAAGTCGCGGGATGTTGGCGTGGGCCTGAAGGGCCTGGATAAATTCTATCCGTATCGGTACAGGGACGCCCTAGGCGCCGAGCAACTAAAGGACGTGCAGGAGCTGCTGGTGTCCAAGTGGATGTTGCTGAAAGGTCGTTCCACATTGGACTGCGTACGCATTTATCTCACCTGCTGCCGGAAGTGGCCGTACTTCGGAGCCTGCTTGTTCCAGGCCAAGCCCAGGCAAAGTGAGACCACCTCCGCTGGAGCGGGAACGAGTCCAGTTGCTTGGCTGGCGGTGGCCGAGGATGCTCTGAATGTGCTCGAGCTCTCCACCATGGCCCCAGTGGCCAGGTATCCCTACAGCTCGGTAATGACCTTTGGGGGCTGTCAGGATGACTTCATGCTGGTCGTTTCCCACGACGACGGCGGTGGATGTGAGCAGAAGCTCCTCTTTGCCATGAGCAAGCCGAAGATCTTGGAGATCACGCTGCTGATAGCGGACTACATGAATGCCTTGGGTCACACGGTGCCCGGCACCCCGCAAATGAACTCCCTGACCCGCAACGGTTCGCATCGCTCGCTGAGGACCTCCCAGCGCCCGGCCACGGCAGGTGGCGTTGGCTCGGCGGCGGCCACCGGCTTTTCCACCAACGCCACCACCACGGCCCACAACACGCTCAATTCGCATGCCACGCACACGCTCAACTCGAACCACTCGCACACTCTAAGCAGCTCCCATCATGCCGGCGGGGGCAGTCAGCCAGGAACCCTAAGCTCGGGTCACCACCAGCACCACCATCATCAGCAGCACCACCAGCCGGATATACTCAAGAGCACGCCCGACCACCAGAGGATTAAGTAGAGGCGATCAGGATTGCAAATAGGCAGAAAGTGAGGATCATGAATGGGAGCCGAGGCATCCCTGCTGCAGGATCACACACATTGTACATAAATCGAGGATCACAGCTAAACCCCAGACATATACGACTAAACAGATACATATGCACCAGCCCCTAGCGGCAACAAATATACACCTAAAGCTAGAAAGATATATTATATAACTATAGAATGTTTCAGAGGATAGATGGATAGGAGGATAGATGGATAGGAAGATAAATGGATAGGAGGATAAATGGACAGAAGGATAAAGGATGCCTGGATAGCGATAGCGATAGCGGTAGCGGTAGAGAGACGACCTATGTTAAGCGGCCTGGGACGGACCTTCTACTCCTTGCGCACCACCACTCACTAAAGTTCTTTCCTAAGCTAACAAACGGTACTCGTACTTTAAACTTAAATTGTAAACACCAGCAGCAAGCAAACATACATAATATATATATGTATATATATATATATTATATATATTATATATATTTAATTTTTTTTGAATAGTCCTAAGCGTACCCCGAAATGTATGAGGTATTCGGAATCGAATTGTAAACAGAACTAGAATCTCAACATTTTACATTGTTCTCGTCTTATTTGTTTATTCTATACTTTTTTTTTATAGCCACTAAAGTTCACAATGTAGAAACACGATATTATATATATATATTCGAGTGTTCTTGCTCTTCGATGCTTTGTAATGAATCTCAATTGTAATTGTCCCTCCATGCGCAATACTGCCTTTTGAATTTGTAGACGTCGGAGCCAAGAATGAGTCGCAAGGGAAGCAAGCCAAAAATTAAGAACAAAAGCGAAAACAAGCGAACTAACATGTAGCATTAGCAGAAACCAATTGAGAAAAACTATAACAAAAACAGATATTTTGTAAAGGATTTTTCAAGCCCCAAGTGCAGAACGAACCAGCATCAAGCCTCACCGCCATCGACTCCCAGTTTTTTACCAAATAATTATATATGTACGCCCTCCCCCAGTTTCGTATGGTTTCCTGGCTTCAATTTAAGCAGCGATTTTATATAGACCGTAGTATATATAACTATATAATTTTTTTAACGCGTTTGTAGCCTGTTCAGCAACGTCTAAATGTGTAATTAAAAACTTCACCCACTCACCCCCGGAGCTTCAGCAGAAATCTCTCTTTCGAAACTTGTACACAAAGCTAAGAAAGCAAAGAAAGTAGTCAACAAATTGTAGTAGGTAAAAACACAAACCGGATCTATAAATTATTTCCCCTTACTTTTGTTACTGATCCCCACTCAGCATTCACATATATATAGAGAAGATATATAGAGAGCGTATACATGTACTCGGATTCGATATTTAACAAAATTATACACACAAAATTAACGATTATAACAAGTGTAAATGGTAACAGCGCATTTTTTTCCTAATTGTAAAGATTTGATATTACAAATTTATATGCGCCGAGACGCAACGAACGAAGAACGAAGACGCAACGGTAACTAAACGAGAGAATCTCATTGGGAAGAATCGAAAATCGAAATAGCGCAAGCTTGCAGCAAGATGATATATATATAAACTATATAGGCGAATGTATCACATCTCACACTCCAGTGAAACGAAATATATATATAAAGGAAAAATTAACGATTAAAACTAAAAACCATAGCTGTGCCGGCCTTTTTAATTGCAAGAGGAAAGGACGAAGCGGTGGTTTCTTTCTCGGTTTTGTCTTTTTATTAAACAATGTAAATTGATTTATTTGCCTTAATTTTATTCATATAAATTGCCTAAAACTGTTATCGTTTCCTTTTCAATTTCTTTGCTATGTTTTTGTTTATGTTTTACTTGTTTTGTATCAATCACCCATCGAACGGATCGCTGTGCGGTGTACCTATCGACACAGCGAATCCATCTACAATCTAGCCATGGACACGCACACATATACGGATCATTTTTAGCATATATAATTTACAAATTTGCTGGCCTGCCGACTTGGCTCAAAGGTCGGTCTGGCGGCGGTCTAAATTGAAACTGAATCGTAATCAAAAAAGCAGAAAACCTGCGAAAACAAAGGGGGAAACTGGAGCTGGGTAGCCGCAGAAGTTGAAATATAAATGAGCAAGGGTGACGAGTGCCGGGGCAAGGTCCGGAGTTAATAGTTAATGGAATCCAAGACCGGGAAAACACAAAACTAAGTTAAAATTAGAAGTTAAACAAGCCTCGGAAGCAATGCGCGTGTCACAAGTGTTTTGCTCTTTAGTTTTTTGCTTTTCGCCCCCATTTTCAATGTCTGTCGAAGGCTTATGAATTAAACATATATATATTTGTATATGTGGTGTCGTGTGTGTGTGTGTGTGGGGGTACAGGTGTACGCCGCGACTCTCCAAATGTCTTTCAGCCTTTCGTCTATGACGGCGACATTTGACATGCTGGAGAGAACGCACCGCTCCGAGTGGCCAAGGGCCAAAACACACTACTGGAGCTGCCAGCGAATATTACAGAACCCAGAAGTACAGGATAAACACTAGGAATAGGATGCCCACGGCTGCCGCCTTCACGTACATGGACTTGCGGTTGAGCAGCTTGGCATCCTTCTTGTATTTCTGCGACATCATCGACAGGTTCTGGGTTTTTGTGTCGAGCTCTGAAAGCAGAAACAGATAAGATAGCGCCCTGCTGTTGGGAAGTCTCATATCGCCAGCTTGCTCCAAGCACTGCCAACTCCAAGTTATCAGAATTATCAGAACTTGCTGCAAGTTAGAGATCTGTGGTAGTTACCCGCCAGTACGGTGCCGCGTTGGAGCACATCGTCAATGTTCTGTACCATAATGCGCTGCACATCCTGCAGCTGTGTGTTGATGTTGCTGATGTTGCGCCTGCGGTCGGTCAGCTGCTTTTTCGCCTTCTGTATGTACACGTCGAACTCGATGAACGCGTAGGGCCGCGTCACCGAATTGACCCGTCTGCCATAGTTGGCATGAAACTCCTGGGCCAAGTCCTCCAGGTAATTGAAGGCCAGACGCTTGGAGTACATCTTGTCCACCATCACTAGGTAGCAGACATCGTTCTCAATAAGGTAGCTAGATGGGAAGAGTGGGGTGTAAGGCATTATTTATAAGGCTGCACATTGCATCATCCCGATTGAAGCTCCACAAGCTTAATGAGATTCTCCCCCACTTACTGGAATAGGTAGGGACCGGTTTCGATGCTACTGCGAGCTGGGGAATGCGTGCCCAGCTTCCGGAAGAGCATCTTGGCCTGGTTCTGGTAGTCCAGTATGCTGCGTCCGCTCTGCAAGAGAAAGTGAAAGTAGTTGAGTTAATGCGAGAGCGATGGCCAAGCGTGGCGAAAGTGGCTACCTGCTCGTCATCCTGCATGGTCCCCACCAGCGGTAGGCCGTCGATGACCCGGGCAATCATGGTTAGCAGCGCCATGGCTTCGCTCGTGTG
Organism: Drosophila pectinifera; assembly: GCA_008042775.1. Lineage (NCBI taxonomy): Eukaryota > Metazoa > Arthropoda > Insecta > Diptera > Drosophilidae > Drosophila > Drosophila pectinifera. Next base: position 8,357 of record VNKC01003895.1, on the reverse strand, counting down.
TCTGGTTACGTTTCTCCGCGGGATTGGCTCGCTGTCGCGCTGGCCACGGCTGCAATTCGCCGCCGCCTCTCACTCTCGCTCTCTCGCTGTGTGGAATCAGCTTCGATCCTCGCCTGGCTGAGCAGCAGCAGCTACCTCTATCTATTTTCGATGGGGCTTCGTACGCTCTCCGCCTTGCCTGATGGAGTTTGAGTCAGGAGTCAAAGGGCTTCTTTCGATTTCAAAAGCCAGCTGACCGGATCGTGTGGCTCCGCCTCCTAGATTACTGCTGCGTTTGTCCGATTTGCTGACTGGATTCTGCCTCAAATCAGCCCCTTGTCCCAGTCCTTGCGATGAGGCACCGCTTGCGGTGAAAACTATGTTGCAACGTCGCGGGCGACGACGGACGGGCAGGCGGTGTATTGGGGGTTTCTGGTGGATTCGTGTTTGGGATTCGTTGGAAACACGTCAGCAGTGTGACCGTAGCCGGCCCGTTGAAATATACCCCCGGGCTGCGTCAGAATAACCTAAAACTATCCGTGTCGCTGGAAGCTATCGATTATCGCGCGCGCGCAAAAATATATATACAATAAAAAATTAACAAAATATAGTTAATAAGTAGAACATATAAATACAAAAACCACAAAACATGCCTCTTTAAATACTTATATTAAGGTTCAAAAAGTTAGTCTTTATAAATTGAACTGTAAAGTAATCCTGCAATCTAAGCACCCTCGTTTATTTAAAAAGATTTGTTTTAAAGGTCACCTATGTAGATCTCTGCACGCCTGGTGCTCTCGTACGTAACGCACAACGGCAAACCTTCGTTTCCATGTCCGAAGTTTACGTATTTACCGCGCAAAGGCAGAGAACCTCGGATTTTGCTTACCAGGCGCACAAAAATCCCTGCAAGCTGCTGATTCTTTCAAAATGCAACTCTGTGCCCGCGTAATACTTAAATAGCGGTTGTTTGCATCCCTGAGACCAACAATTAATTGAACTCAAGCCAAAGATGTCACCTATTTATTCGGCACAAATGCTCCTGTTTTCCATTTGAATTATTAACCAACATAAATCGGAATCTGTGGCGTGCCGCGCCAACGCTCGAGGTGGTGGTGTTGCGCAACACCTGCACCGAATCCGGAGCCACGGATGGAGGAAGTGCGCCCGCACGGTCGCATGTTTCAGATGCTTCCTAGACAGTGAGCCGCCCAAAAGTCGGTGACCAAAGTGGGCCCAACTGGTTTCGCCCGCAGCTTCCATCTTAGTTTTCCACATCCCAGTTTGTGGCCCCAAACAGAAAAAGTGGTTCGCCCGCGAAACCGGACTGGGAGCAGGGACTGGACTGGACGTGGCAATTAAAATGTCTCTGGTACTTGGAGGTGCGTGTGCGTTGGGAGAGACCATCGCGGTGGGCTCTTGGCTCGGCGTGAGGAGCGTTAAACTCGTTTACACGCAAAAAATAACATAAAATGGGATCAGGATCCCTATACCTCCAGGTATTTACATATTTGGAAATATGTATTTAGTGAAAATTAACTGCATTTGAATATTTTAAGGGCTCCCCAATCGAGTTTGTTCGCCTCCTTCAAGTGCCCCCTTTTTTTTTTCCGTGCACCGGTTCACCCGCCACCAGATGCGTGCGCTTCCGTTTCGCTGGACTTGGCCTCCTTCCTTCTTCCGACAGCAGGAGGAGGAGGGCGATATATAAGAGAGTGCTCCGCCCAGTGGCTCCACAATTGAGATTCAGTCATGATCGGGTCAGTTGGTGCGACGCTGCTGGGCTTCCTGCTGCAGATTATATTCGACGGGACGGCCGGCCAGCAGCTGCTCCTCGCGCGTCCTCAGAGATCGCTGTTCGAGGCTCCCCTGGAGCACCTAGAGCACCTAGCGCCGCAGCCCGCGCTGCCTCCGCTCGGCTGGAATTCTGTGGGCGGCGGACTGGGACTCGGACTCGGCGGGGACTGGGCCTACAACCCCGTTGGTCTGGGTCACATGACCAAGGATGAGTTGCTGACCCTGCTGGAGGCCTGGAAGGAGGTGGAACAGGAGTCGCTTACCACTACTACGGCAGCCCCACCTCCAGTGAAAACGACGACAAAGCGGCCAGTTCGTCCAGTTCGTCCTTTGCCACCGTTGCCACCACCGCCACCGCCTCCACCACGCCCTATTGCCATTAACCTTCCAATGCCGGTGCCTGCTCCCGGACCACAGCTACCCCCCGGAACACCCATCGCTGTCAGACTTCCTGCTTTTGTGCCCATACGATTGGCTGCCGTGTGGACTCCTCCTGCAGGCGGAGCAGGAACCGCAGGAGCGGGTATCGCTACCGCCGATGCCGCTGCTGCTGGAGATGAGGATCAGGCTACTGACAACGGCCCCGATGACGACACCGCTCCCCGGCTCTTTCGCTTCATGCCAATGCCAATGGTTCGAGCCAGGCCTCAGGCGCAGGCCCGGCAGCAGCTTGTGGTAAGGAACACCCTGGACAGCGTCGACGTGGGAACCGCTCCAGTGAGGACGCAGGTTAAGCCCGAGATAAAGCCCCAAATAGCAGTGGCTGCTCCACCCGGCCCCAAGGCACACGCCCAGCCAGGTCCCTTCTTCCGACCCAAATCTGGCCTGCCTCCGCATCTGGCCAACGCTCGCTTCGAGCTGGTGCCCTCTTCCCAAATCATCGGCGACTGGCGGGAGTGATCCCAAAGAGGAGAGAAGGCAAAGCAGATCCCACTAACCAGTACTGGAGACTTTTTCATCAATGAACTGAGGAACTCCCAAGGAGGCTCCACGCAAGACTACCCTCAATGCCTCCCAATATTTTATTGTATATATATGTTTTCTTTTTTTTTGAGCTACAAATAAAATATGCCATTAGTCATAGGTTAACAACATTTACTTTTTAGTTTATTTAATAATTATTTAAATATCGCGACTATCGGTAGGAGGGCGGCTATCGATAACATATGACTCACGGACCAGCTATCTCTTCCCGATAACAGGCCGTCTATTCTCGATTGGTCGGCGAGTTCACGCCTCTCGATATCGATAGACCAGATTCTATGGCCCCAGCAACCCTCCGCTTTCCCGCCTTTTTCTATGGCGAGGCGAGAAATGGAAACTTATTAATCAGTGCGGCGCCGAAAGTTACATGCCCGTGATCCGAGGAGAGAGCAGCGCACACACGCAGCCACGCCGGAAAGCGCAGCCCATCAGCAGCCACCCGCAGGAAGGCGATCCGTTCGCCGTTCGCCGTTCGCCATTCTCTAGATTGCCAGCTGGCCAGCTTGCCAGCACCGCTCCGTGAAAAGTCCGTACCACCCCCGACCCGTATCCGCGCCCGCGCCCGGACCCTCCGCATCGCGCTCCCCTTACCCGTTACCCATTCCCTCTCCTGTGTCCAGTGCCGGTTCGAGGCTGCTGACGGCAGCAGCAGAACGCGAGTAAAGTAAAACAGCAGCAACAATGAGCGGCAGCGAGGCCACCAGCGAGCCGCAGGAGCTGGGCGCTGAGGTGGTCAGCGGATCTGCGGCGCCGCCCGACGACAGCCAGGAGGTGGCCAAGGCCAAGTACACTAACCTGTGCCGGGAGCTCAACATGGATCGTCAGACGGAGATCGATGGCTTCGAGATGTACCTCAAGGTTTCGCAGCGCTGTTCGCTGGAGGTGAGCAAAGTCAAGGGTCTCTCGTCGGCTGTGGTCTGGATAAACCCGGTCCCTTTTGTAATTTTTGTTTGCAGGGCGAGTCCATGCACTGGCTGTGCTGTGCCCTTTACGCCGCCTGTCGCAGGTCCAGTACGCCGACAGTGATTGGCCAGGACGCTGTGGTGCGCGGCAACTGTGTCTCCCTGAACAACCTGCTGCGCTGCTGCCAGATGAGGTTTGTTTGCTGACCTGTTATTGCGTCTCTCGTGCCCTCTTCAACTCCAGCTTTCCGCCCTCTCTCTCTTTTTTACGCAGCATCTACGACTTCAAGACAAAGATCAAGCTGTGGTGTGACATGGCCAACCTGCCGCAGGAGTTCGTCAACGAGATCGAGGTCCTGGACCGCAAGTTCAGCATTACGTTCACTCTGTACAAGCGATTCCGCACCATATTCGACTTGATCTTCATGTGTCCGCCCAACGAAAAGAAGCACTCCAAATACATGTGAGTCCTCTGTCCCGACTCATTCACCTGCTCCACCCGAACCTTGGCTTAAATTGCATTTCCCTCCCATACAGCTCCCTGCACTCAAGCCATGCCAATGGCAAGTGCTCTTTCATCAAGCTGGACGACTTCTGCTGGCGCCTGTTTCTTTGCGCCAAGAACCAGAAGCCCAGCAACACCGTGGACCTGGTCACTTCGTTCAACCTGATGATCTGCTGCATCGATCTGATATACAACAATGTGCTAGCCGAGAAGCGCACCGATCTCATCAACCCCAAGTTCGAGGGCCTGCCGCCCAACTGGACGGAGGTGGACTTTCGCCACAAGCAATACTGCATCCTGGCCTATTTCTGCGATATGACCGACGAGGCCAAGGCCATGAAGGCCACTACCTTCCGCGAGATCATGTCGAGCTTCTTTCAGACTTCGGTGCGTTTAAGTAGTACTACCCCCTTAAGGTAGCCTCCATCTAACATTCAATGCCCTCTTCCCATCACAGACCATCTATGGCAGCAAGGACACCATGTTGGGGCTGCTGGCCAACGAGAATTTCGAGCGCAATCTGAAGTCGCTCAACTTTAGCTACGAGCAGTATGTACTGAGCGTCGGCGAGTTCGACGAGCGCATCCTGAGCGCCTACGATGCGGGCGACCACACTGGTCTCAATGACCAAGCTCTGCGTCCGCCGGTGACGCCGCTTACCCGCAAGCAGGATTTGCCCGCCCAGCCGGCCATGGCCGGTGATAAATTCGAGCCCGTCCGCAATGCTACCGACAATGTTAAGCAGCTGATCGACTTTGGGCGTATCACCGAGCCCACGGATTTCGTCAAGTGAGTCAGTCAAGTCAGTTGGGGGCGATATATCGGGTTCTCTCACCGTTTCCATTTCCTCGGGTTTCTTCGAAATATATGCGGTGCCGGGATGAGCAGCTTCTCCTATTTATTACTATACAAAAGGGGTAAATATTTAGAACTCACTGGTATTGACCAGGTCTAGTCAGAAAAGTTGTAAGAAAAGCCAACTTTGAATATTTACAGCTTGTTAAATGTCTCTGATTCCCTCAAAGTTGCATAAACATATAGCTGACAGCTTAGCAACTATTAATCCAATGAATATTGTTTAGAGTAGTGCCTCTGTAGGTTCCAATTCAAATATGGGAATCGATTAATTATCTTGAATGTGAGGAGAGCAATACTTGTTGATAGAGGTATATCTAGCATGCATTTATATCCGATTTCCTTGTTCCCCCTTTCCAGGCAAGCTGGCGAGGAGGTGATCGCCAAGCTGCTGAACATCATCGAGGACCTCAAGAAAAAGTTTCTCGCCAAATATCCGTCAAGGGACGCGAAGAGCCGCTTTCGGCTGGCCACGTCCTTCTACTTCTACCTGCTAGACAAGATCCTGCAGGCGGAAATCCGGAACAAGCCCGACATCGATCTCAAGCGTCTGCTGGTGCAGAAGATCTCGCTGGACATCTTCAACCTGACGCTGATGGCCTGCTGTGTGGAGCTGGTGCTGGAGGCCTACAAGACGGACTTCAAGTTCCCTTGGGTGCTCGAGTGTTTAAGTATTAGTTCGTTCGAGTTTCAGAAGATCATCGAGATCGTGGTGCGCCACGGCTCGCACGAGGGTTGCCTGAATCGTTCGCTGATCAAGCACCTCAACTCCATCGAGGAGACGTGCTTGGAGCGTTTGGCCTGGTCGCATAACTCGCAGGTTTGGTGCTTGATCGCCTCCGCTCCGCCGCCGCTGGCAACATCTTTGGTGGTCAATCGTGATTGCACGGCCGGCCCTCTGCAGATCTTCCTGCGCAAGGTGTACCTCCTGGGCTGGCTGCGCATCCAGAAGCTATGCTCGGAGCTCAACCTGTGCGAGAAGGCGTCCGAATGCATCTGGCACATCTTCGAGCACTCGATCACCCACGACACGGACTTGATGAAGGACCGCCACCTCGATCAAATTATCATGTGTGCAATATATATCTACATTAAAGTGAGTACAGTCTAGCTCTTTCGGTTTCGCGATACTATAGCTTTGCTTTATCCACAACCATTACCCGTCGCAGGTAAAGAAAATGGAGGAGCCCAAGTTCATCGACATCATGAGGGCGTATCGCAACCAGCCGCAGGCGGTGAACAGCGTCTATCGGGAGGTGTTCATCGGCACCCATGATAATGGCGAGCCGAAGGTGAGGGACATCATCCACTTCTACAACCATGTTTACGTGCTGATGATGCGGCAGTTCGCCATCGATTACCTGAACGTAACTCCGGACGTGAGTGGCCGTACCTCGGACCTGCTGCTCTCGCCGCACCCCAAGGAACGGGCCGCCCAGCCCAAGAAGGTTACCCAGAGCCACTCTTTGTTTGTTACCCAGATGCCCAAGAACGACATCCAACTGCAGCAGTCACCCAACCAGATGGTCTACAGGTTCTACCACAGCCCCGCCAAGGTGAGCTCTAGTTTGTGTGTCAAACACCTAGGGATCTTGTGGCGCCTTGCCCCTTACTGCCTCTTACTTACTCTCGCCTTCGTATTTCCCTTTAGGACCTCCACCTAATGAACGAGAAGGTGCGCGGCGGCAAGCGAATGCTAAGCTTCGGCGATGACGGTGTGGCGGACACAAAGCGCTTGATACGCGAGATGCAGTCGAACGAACAGCGCTCTGCTGTTCCGGCGGAAGGGGGCCGCGGAGCAGGTGGTGAGCACGAGACATAGACACGGGGCTTTTGGGGGCAGCTTAGACATAGATTATTACGGAAGAAAAGAAGAAAACCATGAAAAGCTTAAACAAAACTAAAAAACAAGCCGTTGGCATCGGGGCAGCACTTCTTTTACCCGATGTGCCCGGCGCACGCTCGACTCTTTTATGATTGTTTTTTTATTACTTTTTTTTTTAGTTCGACATGTTAATTTAAACAACAACCAACAAACAAACGTTATCCAACCAATCGTTTGCATCTCTTTTTATAGTTTGTTCAATGCCAGCCAACCATGTAATTCATATGCTAACCATACAATTATAAGTATAAAGAAAACCCGATTCTTGGAAGGAATTTTAGTAAATAAACACATACACAACACACATCCATCGGTCGCCGGTCCGTCCCCCCATTCCAAAGCTTTTGAGAGCTGGATGAGGTGGAGAAAGGCGGTCTGCGATCACTAACAAATCAAATTAAGTAAACCCACACATTATATATACACGCATATATACAAATACACTTTTTAAAAAATAATAATGTAGAATTTTATTTCCGTTTACTGAGCACTGGCTCTTACAGAACATATTTGGATAAATTGCAAAGTTATAGCAGTCAATGACTTATTACTTTATTATAAGAACAGCTGACAGCACTATCGCTGAGAGCTGAGAACAGCTGAGAGCAGCTGAGAGCACTATCGAAATGAAAAACATATTCGAGAACTCTATTAAAAAGTGATTTTATTTGAGGATACATGGTTCCGCGAGTGCTATGTGGCTGGCTTGGCCATCCTCATCCTTGAAGGACAGATCAGTGAAGGTCTGCGTGTGGCCGGTGTAGTCCATAATCGGCTTGTCGTGTGCGGCTTCCAGAGACGCGTCTCGCCGTCCGAGCAGGCGATGAACAGCCATTTGGAATCTGAACTGAAGGCAGCATCACATAGTCAACGCGAACAGTTCCATCGCCGGACGTTGTGAGGAGCAGCCTTGAGTCCGGACTGATTTTGCAGCGCAAGCTGTAGGGGCTGTGCGCATATATCCTCTTTGTTGAACTAAGTGTGCTTATCTTCTGGTCTGGACTGCTGGTAAGAGATCATACGTAAAAGTTAAATAAGAAAGAAGGCTTAAGAATTTAACGGCGAATCGGACAGTATACCGCATTTGGCTGTCATTCCATTTTTGGCCAGATTATGCTCTTCAGAAGACATCAAATGCGAATTTTTGGGTCCTTAAATCGTCATTTTTATGTTCTAATTTTTGAACAAAGCTAAATTAAGAATAACCATAACATGGCCAAAACAGCCTTGAAAACAGCGACTCGGAATATATATGGCTTTTGGCTGTCATTCAATTTTTGGCCAAAATATGCTCTCCAGAAGACCGCAAGTATGCGGATTTTTGGGTCCTTTAATCGTCATTTTTATGTTCTAATTTTTTAACAAAGCTAAATTAAGAACAACCATAACATGGTCAAAACAGCCTTGAAAACAGCGATTCGGAATATATATGCCATTTGGCTGTCATTCA
>VNKC01003894.1:0-10379 GCA_008042775.1 Drosophila pectinifera | reverse complement strand
GGATTTGTTTTGAATATTACCGCCCCGGGATCCAGTAAAAATGTGGCCTCAGAGGATTTAGTCACCCCAGGAACCTAATGATATGGTTTTCTAAAATTAAATGTTTTCCTTTCTTATTTTGACTTTGAAATGCCCTTGACCAGGTCACCTTGGATTCAGCAATCCCAATAACACTTTGACCTTGTAATATGTTTGACAAGGAACTGTTGGGGTCAAACAGTCCTCGGATTCTCATCCAGCGGGACAAAATAGAAATATAAGATATTTTCTGATTTAAATTTATTTTTATTTTAAAAAATGTTTTAAAATTCCTTGTAATGCTGACAAAAATATACATTTATATACATGTCATAACTAACTCCGTTTTTAATAATAATTTATAGACTAGAACTTCATTCTGAAAGTGGAAATAATAAACCAGAATTAATATTTATGGACCAAGTGGATGATATTTCAACCGATTTCATTCTACACAAAAACGAGAATTGCATTCAAATTCGAATTAATGATGGTACTCGAGATGGTAGAATCATGTTGACGAACTCCGTAAGGCACTATATTTATATTCCATAACTTTTGATAATAAGAGCTTTATTTTATTTCAGGACGAAATAGGTTTGAAAGAATGGGCATCATCTCTAAGATCAGCTCACAAATTGTCACAAGACCTATTAGGATCGATGGCAAAAAAGGCTGGGAAAATATATGGTAGTGAACGAGATGCCAACAAATCCATGTATATTCTTGGGGGAAACTGTTCAACGAAAACTTCTAATGGCTCTAATTGAAAACATTTCTGCTATGTAATATGTAGGGCGTAATAAAAATAAATGTGGAGAGATTCAAAACAAATAACAACAAAAATTTAAGTTTTCTAAAAAAAAATCAATTAAAAATCTAAATATTTGAGTGACAACTAAACGGATTTTGGAGATCCCAGATAAATTTTTCCACACAGATAAATTTTTTAACTTCCTAGGAAGGGATATACTAGGGCTAACGAATTGGATTACAATTTATTTTATTATTTTCCTAATGCTACATTATTGCTTCATTCACATAATCGCGATAGTCAGAAAAAAACCTAAAAAAGCGCCCGCGCAAAGTATATGACGGCGATGAATATATTACAGAAGAAAAACGCAAATTGCACACCTACTAGACGAATACCCTCTATGTTGTCCACATCCAAAATACTGCAAGCACCGTATTTTTTTCTACCATAAATTTCAGAGGTAATAAACGAAATACATCTTGAATAGAACGCGTATCATTGGCCTCGGGTAATCACAACATTATAAATTTCTTTCAACATCTCTAAGCTAGCCACACGATTCCGTAGCGAGCACGAACCAAGAAAACCGGATCGTGGCAATAGATAAAATATAAGTATATATATATACTTGTTCGAGCTTGTTTTGAATGTCACCGGCCCGGGTCCAGTAAAAAAAAGGGACTCAGAATTTCTTTCTCCGGATTCCCACCATAAATGTCCTTGACCTTGACCTTGGATTCAGCAATCCCAAAAATTTAAAAATTTGGCGGTTTTATTAATATAATTGGCATTTTTGACACTTTGACCTTGTGTTTGATTAGGTCCCTTTGGGTTCAAACGGTCCTCGGACTCGCATAGAGCGTTTTAAAATATTTTAGGTAATGTATGGTTGTGTAATTATAACAGAAAAGATACGATAATTTTAATATATAATTTTGATTGATTTTTATTTAAAATAACGTTATAATATTCCATATAATTCCGTCTTTTCTTTCAAAGTGAACGGTCGTGTTTTTGTTTTGTGCTTTTTAATATTTCATTTAAAATTTTTATATTGTGTTTAATAAATATCCCGTTCACTTCGCGTGTGCATGCAAGTTATTTATTTTGTATATAAATAATTATATTAATATCATTAGTTTGTGTTGTGATTGCATGCTATAGCATTTCCACATTTCTCTTTCTGTTTTATCTGTTACGCCGCTGCTGCAGCTAGACGGCTTTAAGCTTACTCTTGATCTCCCGCTCTCTCTCACTCTCTGCACGTATCCGCTCTCTCGTTCACCTTCCGCACCTTACTACTCTCTTGCTCTCCTTCCTCACGTAATTGGTACAGTGGTAAGTCGTTAAAATGACCTCGAACATATTTTGTGCTATAAAATTCAGCAAGAAGACCATTTCTGCAAAGGAGCCTAGGATCGGTTGCTGGCTTTGTGACAATATAGTGCACCCTAAGTGCATTTCTAAAAACATTGGCTTGCGTCACTGCTGTGAAACTTGTTGCGACGTTGAAATGGAAATTATGTCTTTTAGGCAGTAAAGAGCTGTTGATTAGTTTTCGTAAAACTAATGATATGCTCTCAGCCCTGGATTCTCATCATTTGGGCGAATCTCTACAATTAGTTACAAGTTCTCAACCGCAGACTCCTTCGGCACCGCCCTTGACCCGATTATATTCACATTGAGGTCAGGGACAATAAAAGATTCGGTATCCGAATGTGCCGCGGGAGAAGCCAGGGTTCCCCAGGGATCCAAGCCTGGACTACGGATTGAATTTGGTAATACTGTTACCCAATCAGTATTGCCAAAAACCCTAATAGCAATACCACCAACCAAACAAATATTCGTTTCGCGGCTTTTCCTGCTCAAACATCTGATGATGTAACCGCCTATATTCAAGGCAAAACTAAAGCCGAAAAAATTAAAATAAAGGTGGAAAAATTTAAATTTTCTTATGCTAGGGATATTTCATCTTTCAAAATAAATGTCCCAAACGAACTCCTTACACGATATGCTCTCTTCTGGCCAGAGTTTGTTGTTGTTAAAGAGTACCAAGCTAAGAAGAAACAGAAACGGCCTGTTGGAATAACTCTTCAAAGGCCAGACCATATCATTGTGCCGTCTACGTCTTTCTCTTCAAAACACTAAATAACTCTCTCCTTCTTTTCTACCAGAATGCAATGTATTCTGATAGTTTTTCGTTTACATTCCAGGTGATTGTGTTCACAAAAACCTGGTTGTAGCCGGAGATCCTTGACTCTGAAGTTTTTCAGCCATTCCAAAACTTTTCGAACAAGTAATTACTTCCCATTTGCAGCACCTTTGTAGATCAGTAATTTCTTCATTTTAAAGCGTTTCCGAAAAAATTCGCAGACAGATGTAATTTTTACAGACTTCAGTAAAGCATTTGACTCAGTTAATCATTCCCTTCTTGTCAGAAAACGGGTTTTCCTGTCGATCTTCTAAGATGGATCTCGAGTTATCTGAATGGCAGGACGCAAAAGGTAGGCTCTCGCCAGTCAGATTTACAAACAGATCTTAATCATTTTCAAACATGGTGCAGTGCAGACTTATTAAACCTGAATGACTCAAAGTGCAAGCTGTAGACATTCTCAGCGATGTGCTTGGATTTATTAAACGGTGGTCTAAGGAATTCGATGACCCTTACGTTACGAAGAACTTATACACTTCGTTAGTCCGTCCTATCTTAGAGTAAGGATCCTGCGTTTGGAGTCTCCAGTGGGATGTTTATAGCAAACGCATTGAATCAGTTCAAAATAACTTTTTACTTTTGGCTCTATGCGGTTTAAACTGGGATGTAAACTTAAGGTTACCCTCCTATTCCAGCAGACTTCTCCTGAATAACCTACCTTCCTTAGCAAGCCGTAGAACGATGCTAGGCGTCACCTTCATATATAACCTAATCCGTGGTGAAGTGGTGAGCACTGACTTATTAGGTCAGCTCAGAAACACTAGATCCCATTTACCTTTAGTTTTAGACTTCTTATAAAATGCATGAACCCTTTAGAGTATTATGTGCAAATTATAATGATTTGTACAACATAACATCAACTGTAGATAGCCTTCCTTAACTAAAAACATTAATCCTAACCCACTTAGTACACATGCAAGCAAGAAATCGAGCAGTGCGCTATTAGTCTATTTGGTGTAGCATAGTTTTCGCGCCTACATAACACCTAACTCTAAGCACGTGCTTGGTATCGAAGGGCCACTTGAGTGTTCTGACAGCAGTGCAAAAACGTAAAAAAAAAAATAAATAAATAAATAAATAACAATATTTACATTTATATACATGTCATAACTAACCCCTTTTTTAATTTTTAATTTTATTTGAGAAGGAACCTTTGGGTTCAAACGGTCATCGGGTTCGCATCCAGCGGTTCAAAATATATGTATTATTTTATGTATGGCTGTGTAATTATTAAAAAAATATATAAGGAATATTATAATTTTAATTTATTTTTATTTAAAATAAAGTTAAGTTCCATGTTATTCTGACAACAATATATACGTATACATATATACACGTCATAACTAACTTCGTTTTTAATAATAAATTATAGATTAGAACATAATTCTGAAAGTGGAAATAATAAGCCAGAATATTTCAACCGATTTCACTATACAGAAAACGAGAACTGCATTCAATTTCAAAATAAGGATGGTACTCGAGATGGTAGAACCATGCTGACTAACTCAGTAAGTCGCACTATATTTATATTCCTCTCTCTAATTTAATATATATTTATTTAAAATCATATTAAGAGAAACATATCTACTATCTAATACATTAAAACAAAATTAAAATTTTCTAAAAGCAATCAATAAAAATTTGAGTGACAACTAAACGGATTTTGGAGATAAAATAAATAAACTAATCAGGTTATGATGGAATTGCCTGTCGTTGGCGTAACAATTCACCAGGATCTTACACAGTTACATTTTTAAGCTTCCTGGGCCGGGATATAAATTAATATTTCTTGTATTAAATTCCTAATGCTACATTCTTGCTTCTTTCACATAATCACGAAAATCTGAAAATGGCGATGAATATCTTACCGAAGTAACTAATATATTTTCGTGGCCAAAAATATCTTTAAAACCGATCAATCAACAAAAAACTGAAGCGACCGATCCGCTGAGCTTTGTGTCGCTGCAATTTCTGTATGCACACCTACTAGACCGCTGCGCGATTGCCCCCGATGTCATCTACATCCAAAATACTTGAAGCACCGTATTATTCCTACCATAAAATCGCATCAAAGGAACAAAACCAAAAAATGTATTAGATTTGTTTTCTACGTGGGCAACCGAGCTGCGGCATACAAAAACGAAAATTAAATAAGCCCAAAGAAGAAATCGAGTAGACTTGGAATGAGCAGCATGAATGAGCGATGTTAGTAAGTCTAGATTTCGTTGTTAAATTTAGCATTGTCTTTTTTAATGCTGTTTATTTTTCTTACCCTAGGTTGCGGCACTGATAATGACACCGTAACAGAACACGGTGTGGTCCTTGTATAATGAACAACATCTTGTCAACGTACGACAATATTAGTAATATATAATATTTGTATCCTGGTTTGTTAATATTTTTTTGTTTTTTTGTTTTAGCATAATTTCCATTCCGATTGTGAATTGATTATTTCTATTTGGCTCTAGAGCTCATGTATTCTCAAGCATTGTAATTTTGCCTTCTTTTATTCGCTTACTACCAACGCGCTGTCGAAGTATACCCATAACTAAATAAGCGGTAAGCTAATTTTGGAAGACTCTTGCCCAAATTTAAAAAACTCTAATTTTGTCTTACCTTTCTATGATAATTATTCAAATGTAGTACATTTGATAGTAATGCCCTGATATACGTACAAATATATATAAAGATATATAATACGTTTCATAGATGACTTCACATTGGAACAACTTTCATGAGGGTATTTAGCGGACGACGTGTGAGAAATATGCGAAGACAACGATTTTTAGGTGCTTATGCACGCATTTCGTGCCTCAAAAAGGCAAATTTTGCGATTACACATATTATAATTATTTTATTTTATATAAGTTGATTTATATCATAAATATATTTTTGTATATTGTATGACTTATACAAATATTAAATTTAGCAGTATTATGCATTAAATATCTTTAATTATATACATATATATATATTACGATATTCCATTTAAAATAATTTTCTGATAATTTTGATGTGGTAAAGAGTCCAGTTATATACTCTTCCAAGGTAATAGGTTAATACTTGAATCTGGATCCCAAATAAATGCGAAATCTGAAACAGCAATTCATCATCATCTGTGTGTGCGGTATTCACTGAAGGAGAAGAAAACAGGTTGATGAGCAGTTTGCAAAAATCTGGGAGGTGGATGAGCAGTTTCCAAATTCTGGGAGCTTTACAGCATCCATCCAAAGAAAAATTTAACTTGCCATTTGAATAACAATATGAATCCTATTTCCTTGAAAACATTCAGCGAGCACAAGATTCAAGACTTATTTTCCAATTACCATTTCTGGAGCATATATCCGCTGAATTGGAGGGGTCGGATTATTAGCCACTGGTCGTCTGTGGCTGGCGGAAAAATTAAATCCCATATGCTGGAATCCCTTGTAGAAGAAAATAGGCGGCAGAAAAAAAACACTCGGCGTCGTTCACTTTCACGTTATAAAAGAACTCCACTACTTACACTACTAAACTGACAAGTTTCGGGAGCGCGGAGTAGTGAACTTCCGTAGTAGGTGTAGGTGGGGAGACGGAGAGCACGAAGAGCGGGAGAGCGAACGTGAGCGAGAGCGTGCGATCACTGGCTCCCCACACTAAGGGCCCTCCTGGCGTGAACATCCGTGAAGATGGAGGAGAGTCTTGTCATTGCCACGCGACGATTTTAGTCCCTAGAGAAACGGATGCAGAGAGATCAGGCATGGTTCATAGGCTTCATTAAGTAATATGAAATGCTTCGACATATGAAGGAAGTCCCCTGGTTAATCTGAAAAATCGCCATTTTTTATACCATATCGTTGTGTCTTAATTACCATGTTGTTTTTGACGCATCAGCAGCTACATCATCTAAATAATCATTAAATGATTTATTGCACAAGGGTTCAACAGTACAAAATAGCTTGACGTTCATTCTGCTACGTTTTAGAATACAAAAATTTGTTTTTAGGCTGACATTAATGTACAGGCAAAAATGGATTAACCCAAAAGATTAGCACTACCAGATGATTGTATGGAGAAACGACCAGTAAGAGGACTGCAAATATTACCTTTTGAAAACAGTCCAGTATGGCACTAAATCTGCTCCTTAATTTAAAAAAAAATGCTTATAGCATTTGGCAACTAAGCAGATGCCGCATTATCCGGTTCGACCTTCTGCTCTTAAAAATGATTATGACGTTGATGGTTGCATTAGTGAAACATACGCGATGCCAGGTGCCCTTCAAATAAGAACTGAACTTAAAAAATTATTGAAGTGTGAAGTCGAAGTTAATAATTACTACACTAATATTCTTCCTCGCGTGGAACTAAAAGCAGTGCTGGGTGCACAATTAACTTCCAATCAAGCAGTTCCTACAGATTTCTGAGCAGATTCTGAAATTGTGCTGTCTTGGATAAATAACCCTACCACGGCGAGGCAGAAAATATCTTTACAAAAAGAAAGAAAGAATCGAGAGGAATATGTGGCTTGAAATATGTCATGGGTTCTTTGACCCACTATTTATATGGACCATCAAATGTCAAATTGGCCAGCACCCTTTATAGCCACCAAATCTGAACGCGCGTCTTAAGCTGCAAATCATTAGTTAAAGATGATGGAACATTAACCAGAAAAAGTAAAGCAAGCGAGACCATTTCTGAACTCTGTCGTTGACTATTGTGAATCATTCAAAATCCACTATAAACTTCATAGAAAGATACCACAGCATATGTACATATGTATATTGCAATCTTTTGGGGCGTCGCCAGTAAAGTAATGCATCTGGAGTTAGTAAGTGATCTTACTACTGAGGCGTTTCTGGGAGCACTGCGTCGATTTATATGTAAGTCTAAGTAGAAAATGTCAAACGCTACGCAGCAAACAACCAATTTTCTTGGAACCAGGAATAAGCTTAATGATTTGGAAGTTGCCGTCTTTTCGTAGAAAGGCAAGCAAATAATTATTAAATAATGTATTGACAAAGTAGTCAATTTTAAATGTATCCCACTAAGAGGACTTCATTTTGGAGAGCCAAGCATTTGCTTCAAACATCAAACATGAAGAGTTTCAAATTGGGTTAGTCAAAATTGAAGCAATTCGGAATTCTATTCCCAATGTCAACGGATCGAAATTACTTGCCAGGTCATTTTCTAATTGAATAACAGCTCACCGCCCATGTTGACAGCGAGCCGTTTCGTCTGTTGAAATCGATAGAACTACAAGTTTCTCGTTGTTTGTTTGCCAGGATTACCTGGAAGCACAATTCGAAATGCATTAATGATAATAACGGCACGAGGTGTTATAGCAGCCTGGCTATGGGCGTCATATGCTCGATTCGGCACAGCGATTTAACCGAAATTATGACAAAAAAAAACTC
Source organism: Drosophila pectinifera (assembly GCA_008042775.1). Classification (NCBI taxonomy): domain Eukaryota; kingdom Metazoa; phylum Arthropoda; class Insecta; order Diptera; family Drosophilidae; genus Drosophila; species Drosophila pectinifera. Next base: position 1,999 of record VNKC01003894.1, on the reverse strand, counting down.
CCAAGGCTACTGAGTACAAGTACTGAGTACTGAGTACAATGCAATATTCGTAGTATCAATGGGTATGGTATTGTACAATGGTATTGTACTTGTGGCACGCAAAAAAAAACTATTTCAGCATTCAGAAATAATCGAATTCTCACAGTCGTCGATCAAAATAAATCTTCCGGAAGTAAAGCCTTGAGGAGATGCAAGCCTGAAGCCATTTGGACTGAGCTCGCAACTATAAAACGCATTTATCTTTTAACTTAATGCACATATCTCTGGTTACCAGGCATCTTTTAGTCGACCACACTCGCCTGCAGAATACCTTGGCTTTCTGGTGAGCAGACACCACAAGGTTTGCATAAGTCTATTCAAAATGGAGTAAAAACGGACAGACTGTCAAGCGAACATAGCCCTATAGTACTGCTCCCTAGTGCGAAGGTGGTGATATCTTTACTTATTAATGAACCAAGGGTAAATTGCCACGAAATCGTTTACTGCGAACTAGTGACATGGGTACCCATGAAAAGGGTAACTTACAGTAGCTCACAGCTTATTTCAACCAGCACCAATCGAAAAGTTCAAACGCCTGTAAAAGTTCTTCATTTCATATATTTTGTATTATTTTTTAAATATTTTTTTTTTAATTAATAACGAAAAAACAACGAAAAACAATGCCATAGCTTATTTCAACCAAATACTTTGAAGTCGTGTAATGTCCTGTATTTTTGGAAAGTAGCGGTTCTTTTTTTTCTGTGCTTTAGTCAGTATATTCAGAGTTGGATCAAGTTAATTTTTGGAAAGTTTATTTGGAATTAAGTGCGTAAAAAATTCGTTTAGCAAAATGAGACCAAAACAAAATGAGATGAGAAACATTTAAAAAATGGAAATTCGCGCAGGAAAATTGCCGAAATGGTTACTCTGAGTGATTCCACTGTCCATAGTATCATATATCGTTTTTTCCGCGAGAATTGGATGCACGTCAAAGGAAAAAGGGCTCCCAACAAAATCTTTAATCTACAAGATGAGCACTGTATCGTCCGGAAAATTCGGAAAAACCCTAACTTATCGGTAGAGACCGAGTTGGGCAAGTCCTTGGCACCCCGAAACAATTCGACGTGTGCTCTGGCAGCATGACTATAATGGCAGAATAGGTCGAAAGAAACCATTCATTAGCGCCAAAAACATCAAGAGCCGGTTGAATATCGCCAAGGAGCACTTGGGAAAGGATTCTTCTTTTTGGAATACTTTCATATTTGCGGATGCGTGAATATTGATAATATGTCAACATTTTGGCTCAGAGGGATCATCCTATGTGTGACGATATCCAAATACTGGGCTGCACACTAAAAATTTAAAATCGACAGTAAACCTCGGCGGGGGAAAGCGTTATGGTGAGGCCTATATGTCGGCTGCAGGAGTTGGAAATCCAAAGTTTTTTAAAACTACATTGGATACAACTCACTACCTCGAGATTTTGAAGCCTAATATGATCGAAAGCGCGAAGAATGTGGGCATTCGTGAAGATTTCCGATATCACCAGGACAATGTCCCAAAACATAAGTCCGACATTGTACAAGCCTGGCTTTACTATAATTGTCCGCACGTTATGCAGCCGAAAGCTCAGTCAGCCGGCATTAATGTTATAGAAAATTTGTGGGCTATTTTGGATGCAAACGTCCGCAATCGGAAAATATCCAACAAAACTGACCCTAAAGCGACATTGATCGAGGAGTGGTCCAAAATTACCCCAGATGTCACCCAAAAGTTGGTCGATTCCACGCCAAAAAGGCTTAAAATGGTTGTTGACAACAAAGGTGACCAAACCAAATATTAAAAAATATATTTTTAGTCTTTAAGCATAACTTTTTCTTTGAAGTATGTAACTGGTTGAAATAAGCTGTAGCATTGTTTTTCGATGTTTTTTCGTTATTAATTAAAAAAAAATATTTAAAAAATTATAAAAAATATATGAAGAAGAAATTATAATTTTAAACATTAACAAAGAATCGTG
>VNKC01003893.1:0-20143 GCA_008042775.1 Drosophila pectinifera | reverse complement strand
TATATTATATATATATTAATATTATTGATCAGCTGAATAAAACTTTGCAGATACTCCCTTTTTATTTGACGTTGTATATAAATTCGAAGGGGCCAGATCGGAACAATCGATAATCATTGGAAAAAATGCAATTCTTTGTTTTTCAGCGTTTGTGCATTTGCTTTGACATATAGTTATTTTATTTGATTTTAGAATTACGGTTTTCATTTAACAAAAATCGGACAACTAAATAATAAAGCTGTCATAGGAACAATCTGCAAATTAACAGGAAAATAATACAAAAATCATAACTCAAGTTATAAATATTTATTACAATTCATAAATAATTTTTTTTTATCGTTATTTATTTTTTTTACCGAAAGGATGGATTTTTCAAGAAGAACCAATATATTATTTATTAGCATCATATGAGTCGGTTTAGGTATGTATGATTCTTTATGATTTATTCGCTCAGTTGATAATAATTCGTATCGTTTTACAATGTTTATTAACTGAGATATGTGACCAAATTATGCACATTTTCTTTTTTTAATTATTGTCGAAAATATCAAAGCAAAAAAAAAAAACAGTTCTTAGAGCGTAAACATCATATATAAAAGAACATGTATACCACAAAAAATATTATCATTATCAATTAAACCCGAGATGTGTCCTCACTGTTATGTGAAGGCCAACGGTAATTTGTAAAACTAATAAATTAAATGCAAACAATATCACATAGATTCTTAAGTACATGGTTTCGTTTATTTTAGAAATGCTTGTGGAGCTCTTCGAAATTTATCATACGGCAGACAAAACGATGAAAACAAACGTGGAATAAAAAATGCTGGTGGAATAGAAGCTTTGGTTCATCTTCTGTGTCGGTCCCAAGAAACCGAAGTTAAAGAGTTGGTAACTGGAGTTTTATGGAATATGTCTTCTTGTGAAGACCTTAAACGGTCAATTATTGATGAAGCTCTTGCTGCCATAGTATGCAGCGTTATAAAGCCACATTCTGGTTGGGATGCTGTTTGTTGTGGAGACACTTGTTTTTCAACAGTATTTCGAAATGCCTCAGGAGTATTGCGCAATGTTAGTTCAGCAGGAGAGCATGCAAGAGGCTGTCTTCGGAATTGCGAACATTTGGTAGAATGTTTGCTTTATGTGGTACGAACAGCGATTGAGAAAAACAATATTGGAAACAAAACAGTTGAAAATGGTGTATGCATACTTCGTAATCTATCATACCGATGTCAAGAAGTTGAAGATCCAAATTACGACAAGCATCCTTTTATAACGACAGAACGGATACTCCCATCTTCATCCAAAGGTAAATCGGAATTAAATATGTAGCTTTAATATAATTTAATAATTTTTAAATTCACATGATCGATTCAATTAGTCATTAGTCAAGTCCGATTTCTTATTATAATTTCTTTTGTGGTCTGAACTTGAATATTTAGGTATATAACACAATAATAATAATAATAATAATAATAACATAATAGTATTTTTTATATTTATTTTTAATAAAAATAAAAAAAAAAATGTTAGTATTTCCAATTCAAAGTCAAAATCAACAGAGCTTAGGCTTTGTATAAAACCAAAAAAATTTTATACGTGCCGATAGCCTATGTGAAGTTACTGACTGCTCGGTCCAGTCCTTGGAGGGAGAACAGGTCCTTCGAGCATTTAAAAGATTGGCCAGGCCATAACATGCGTGAGTCCTCTCTACATATATTTACATTTAAATATATATACATGTTGAGATTAAATTCCACCTCACTTCTCCCATCGAACTGTGTAAATGTGTATGGTCTGTCATCTCTACGTGTGGCATGGATTCTATATCAATTTTGTTTTGTTCAAGCTTTGCTTGGACTAGTTCCCAGGCTGCTGTAATACAAATTTAAGCAATACGTTGGGCTTTCCTGAGTTTGCTGAAACATGTATTCTTCTTTAAGACAAGGTTGAAAGGCCTTAGAGGGGAAAAGGGCAATGGTTAACTAACCCAAGTGCTTTACATTCAAAAGAAGAAAGCTTTAAACTAGGCCTAAAAAAAGAAAAATACAGCTAGGAAACCTGTATGTTTAAATTTAAAATAGAGTCCAGGATTTAAATATTTGGGGCGAGTCAACTCTACTAAATCAGGGAGGCTTGTTTGAAATTGATAGATAGTATAACACATTCGGCAAAAGAGAAATATATGACACATTTAAAAAATCCATTTTATAAAAATCGGTTGATCAGTGTCTTATAATTGTGGGCAGGAGTGTATACGTCTGTATATAAAATATAAATAAATTGGACACTAAATACAGCTTACAGCCTAGTAATACACATAAAAGAACTATATACAGTGTATACTACATTACTCCTATTTTCATTATTCGGGATGCTCCAGAAACCCCTACAGAAATTGAGAGAAATTAATTCCAACCTTAGAAATTTTAAACATGTCACAGAATAGCTATTTAATTTTTTTGGCAGCTTCCAGATGTTTGTTAAACAACTTTTTTAATTTTTTCATTGCTTTATTTAAAGAATATTATTTAATTTATTTTTGAAACAATTTACTTTTTATATCTAAAAAAAAAATAAATAAAACAAATTAAATTGTAGCGTAGAAATAATAAACAAGTTACTTGGCAACTCTAACATCTGACGGCCATCTGTCTGGCAACTCTTTGTGACTGGCAGCAATTAGCTGGAAATTGTATTCATTAAAATTGCACAAAAAATGTCATTAGCGAAAATTGTGGCAATTTCAGATTCGGTGAGAGAAATCTAAAAGGCTTCTATAGAGGCTTCCTAGATACGTATCTGATCCATTTTTACAATCAGACATGAATTTACTAATTTTCTGTAGTGTTATGCTAAATTTATAGAGTTTCGGTGTAAGGGCCAATATTACTGAATCCTTGCTTGCAATTTGATGTTTTCCCTTTTAAACTTTAAGCACTTTTTTTCTTCCTTGATTTGTTTTGGTTATGTTTTATTTTAATTCTTTGTTCTCTACTACCGGCATATTAAGGAGTAGCCATATGGTAGAAGTTCAAAAGCCTACAAATATTTCCAAAAATTGCACAAATTGTTATTTACAATTACATTGCATGTAAAGTTTTTAAAGCATTGTAGTAAATGTATATTCAATTCGATCTTGGTGTCCTTGCCACCTAGTTCGATTCGGTTTTTCGGATTTAAGACCACTGTTGCCACCTTAGTTAGTAAGAATTAAGCTAAACCCTATTTTCTAAAATAAATTAAAGAGTTGCCAAACAAACCAATTGGTACTCTAATCTTGGAAGGCAATAATCAAAAAATCTGTTAAAAAAATAAAGTATTTTTTTTTACCAAACAAGTGTAGGACATGCTGTATATGTGGTGAGCGTTTGGACTTAACTATGGGAAACAACAATTTTTAATATAAATTTTTTGAAATAAAATCAGATTGAAATAAGATAACAAATAAATATTTGCCGTTATACACATGTATAAGTATTAATTTGATTTGGGGTCATTGGCCACCCTCGCGTCCTGGTATAGCAGCTGCTGAATTTGAATTGAATTATGGTAAAGATCTTAAAAGTGTTTTTAATTCTTATGTCCACTTATTTTTTAATTATATTGTCATATTTGCAATGGATAAAGCGGAAACATTACCCCGTTTAAATGATGCAAACATATTTTGTAATATGAGCGGTACATGTTTACAGAAAGGTATTTTCCAAACCTTTTATAGAGAAATAAAAATAATATTTGCGTTTATTCGTGTATCTCTGAGTTCTGGCGACCCATGGACTCCAAATAAAATTTGTAAAAGAACATTCCCAAAGTATCAGCAACGTGCCGTGCCAATCTTAGAAAAATAAACTGGATGCTGAAAACAAAAAAAAAAACTCAGCCACAAACTTGCTCTACAGATCGATAGTAGTGCCTTCCATGACCTATTGCATCCATATATGAGGTACGACTTTAAATTCGAACATTATGAAAGTAAATGCGTAAACCCGATGACAAGACGAAGACTGAAGGCGAAGTGAATCAAGGTGACCTTTCCATAAGAGGTCGACAAAGAACGCGACTGCTACACCAATGATTGCCATTTCTGTTACGGCGGCATATTAGCCCTGGCCCTGTCCTGCCGACTTAGAATAGGCATGCTGCCTTGCTAGCAATAGGTCGCCGGATGGCGATGAAACTCACCTCTCCTCTGTAAGAAGAATAAATGTTTGTGCCTGCAAAGTATAGCAATTTGTAAAGTCCGTAGACCATCTGCCTACCCTACCACACAATCTATGCAATGCTAAATTTTATAGTGGAAATAATCTTTACATTAGTCAATAATCAAATACCCCGTGCACTTACCCACTTTCTCATTCAGCTTTGAGAGCTCTCTTAACTCGTTTTTTTTTTTTTTAACAAAAATGTTCTACGAGCAATAGTCAAGAATGATTTGCCAAATTTGGTAGCTCCTATAGTCTTCGAGATGTATGTATCCCACCAATGCAACGCATAATGGGGTAGATGCTCCAGTGTTATCATTCGTATTCCCAACGATTCCTGTAAGCCGCTTCGTGATGTGCATGCAATACGGCTTACTTGTTAGTGCAGTGCTGTTAGTCTTTGTCGGTGGTTAAGCTCAGCATTTGCAGCACGAATAGGTTTACTCTTACCCTTTCTGTCGTGGTCGCTTTCTCAATGGCTTTAGTTACGTGTTCTTTAAGAAGTGTTCCAGGCATACAAAAAGCACGTTGTTGGAAATGTTCCCATAAAAACGATATATACGGGGGGCTTCGGTTTTCACTTTGTTTTTGCGATTTGCGTTTCGGCCAAAAGCTTTCGGTTTCGTTTTTGCGTGCTCAAACAACTGACTTGGTTTTTTTTTTCAGAAGTAAATGTAAATGAATTTTTAATAGTATTTTATTTTATTAATTGTTTATGTTAAAGCCGAATAAGGGCAGAAATTGTTGATTTATCGTTCCAAAAGGGCTGTCACTCTTTAAACAGTTTCCATTCCGGTGGTCTTAATGACATTTATACCTTTTTTATATGATAAAATAACCATTTAAACAATGAAATAAACAGGTTTATTATAATCCACTTTTAAGCCTTCTCAATAATATTCAATTTATATGAATTTAATTTTTTATTTTCCGAATTCGAGGTGGAGTTAGAAAATAATTTTTTTTTAAATAAATGCTTAATAGATAGATCTACTGATGGTGTGAAAAAATCGTAAATAGACCAATGAGTAAACTTTGTTCTTTCTTTTGCAAAAAGGAACCGATTTGATGTAAAAAAGGGCGTTTTCTTTTCATTTCGTAAATCGCAAGAAATTTGCGATAGTGAAAACCGGAGCCCGGCTCATGTAAGCCCGATGTAAGCATCAAAGTTTCTGGTCTTTCCTGGGTTCTGTTTTGTCTACATCATTAAATATACAATCGCGCTCTGCCTCGTATTCTTCCTTGCCACTGGTGCTAGGGTAGAGCTTGTCTGAACATCCACCCGTCTGTCAGACTTAGCTGTAAAACTAATAATTCGTGAAGTAATAAGAGATATTCTTGCGTCAGTAATTGTATATGGTATCATGAAAAAATTCATCTGTATTCTGTACCCCGAAGCAAGATGAAATGCCTCAACTTGAAATTCGTTGATATTTGTGTCTAATATCGAATCTTACGTGCATTATTACCATTTCCCAAGTCGGAATTCTTTTTTCTTAAACTTTTCCAATGTGTTTATTTTTTATTTATGATTTTCCTTTAATATTCCGACGTAGTTAGCCAGCGTAGTCTTTAAGCGTAGGTTTCGTATGGTAGAAATAAAGTCATCATAGCATACATTATTCCCTTGCCTGAGCTTCATAAGTTCTTTAACGGTAACGTAGTCGTATTCGGAAGTTGAAAATGCCTTGGTCATTAGTCAGTTCAAAATATTTGAATTCAAAGTCATCTGCGCGATCTTCAAGCCACTAATTTTTATACCCGGTACCCACGGGGTACAAGGGTAATATAATAACATTAACAGTCTGAACGAGGCTTCTCTGACCCTATATCCACAATTCGGAAGCGAGAAGACCTGAAAACTTGATCAGTCAACTTTATCAGGTGAGTGGTCAAGTGAAGTAATAGCATAGAAAAACCCATTGCTATAGCCGACCAGAACTAGGGAACTTCCTTTGGTACTGGGTATCTCACAGTTAAGCTTACTTGACTATAGCTTTCGAGCTTGTCTATAAATGTACTTGTTATGTAATTCGATTTGTTGAATAAGTCAGTTCTGTGTAAAAAAGCTGACTTGTAATACATACATACAGCACATTTGGGGCTAACCTAAACAAGACCAGCCCTTAACAGCGGTTTTGCGCTTACTGTAAACTTATTTTTCTTAAAAATATTTTTTTATTAAGTTGGTGTCCACAATAACTTAATAAGCTTTATACCACTCAGCTTGAAGTTGTACATTTAATTTTTTTCTTCTAATATATTGTACTGCGACAAAATGGCGACATTTTGTTTTAACAGAAGACATCGATGGCTGGGAGGCTTTTAGAAAAAAAAAGGTTTCTTTGTATGCTGACAGCACCAACATGTTTTTAGCAACATCTGTCTTTTTTGAGTGTTTCTCAACATATAGCTGACAACATTTTTTCATGTCCGTGTGTATTTTAGTTTGCAGTTTGCAATATGACATAATCATTACTATGACTTGTGGTATATGCATATATGTAAAAAATAACAATATATATATATTATTTTTCTAATCATTATTTGATCATTCTTATAGAAGCTATCTGATATAGTCATCTGATTTGTATTAATTTAAAAAATGGCCATTACTCTGAGTTGATGAAAACATGTTAAAACAACTGAGTTATCATTTTTCCTTTTATAAATTTATGATCGATTCTGAGACATCTATAAGATATGGACCACCATCCGGCCCACATTCAATGGTGTGAAAAATAAAAAAATACATTTTTGATCCGCCCGTAACTATCTGACGCAAGTCCAATTGCAATGTCAACTGTCAGCGCAAATATATTTATTAAATAAATTTACTATTTTCTACTAAATTCAAATTTTTTGTAGGCTTTTTTAACCATACTTGACTGCTTTCAACCGGTAAAAATTTGGAAACTCCTTTGACTTATAATCTTAAAGATCTGTTGCTTTTCACAGACAGCCGGCCGGACTAACAATAGCTATATTGACTCGCCTCGCTATTCCATGCACGTTGACATTCAATTTCATATCAGATTTAAAAAGTTTTTTCTGACGGATTTAGAACCATTTGTTAGCAATTTTTTTGAATTGAAATTTGAAGCGACCAGTTTTTTTAGGTATTAGTTATATTAGTTACATAAGCTGCTCTTTTAAAAAACTTAAAAAATTAAAATTTGTATTGTCTTTTATTTACAGGAGAACATTTGGGATGTTTTGGAACAAGTAAAAAAAAGAAAGAAAATTCGCAAACTAATGCTTTACAAGAGTACAACAGTTCCACAGAGTATACTAAGAGTTCGGTGACTACAAGCCAACTGAATAAGGGATATGAACAATTATGGCAACCAGAAGTAATTCAATATTATTTGTCAATATTGCAAAGTTGTTCTAATCCAGAAACACTCGAGGCCGCTGCAGGTGCGATTCAAAATTTATCGGCATGTTATTGGCAACCCAGCATTGATATTCGTGCCACAGTTCGCAAAGAGAAAGGTCTACCGATACTTGTAGAGCTTCTTCGTATGGAAGTAGATCGAGTAGTCTGTGCAGTTGCAACAGCATTACGTAATTTAGCTATTGATCAACGCAACAAAGAACTTATTGGAAAGTATGCAATGCGAGACTTAGTTCAAAAACTTCCATCTGGAAATGTACAACATGACCAAAATACTTCTGACGATACAATAACAGCTGTATTGGCTACAATTAATGAAGTTATTAAAAAAAATCCAGAGTTTTCACGTTCTCTTTTAGATGCGGGCGGGATTGACCGACTCATGAATATTACGAGACGAAAAGAAAAATATACACCTTGTGTATTAAAATTTGCTAGTCAAGTTTTATACACTATGTGGCAACATAACGAGCTACGTGAGGTTTATAAAAAAAACGGATGGAAAGAACAAGATTTTGTCAGCAAAAATTTTGCCGCACATAGCACTCCGCCAAGTTCTCCAAATAACGCAAACAATACTTTAAATAGACCAATGGCTTCGCAGGGACGTACCCGGTATGAAGATAGAACCATTCAGCGAGCAACGAGCCACTCATATAGAAGTAAGGATTCAAGTGTTTCCGTCATGTCTAATAATGAGTCAGCCTTGCTTTCGGAAATGGTTAGAAAGCAGTTATAAAATGTGTTTTTGCTTGTTAATTATTTTATTAGTATCTACATAAAAAGTATTTACACTTAAATTATTCCCAAAAGCTCATACCTATTTCTTTAGTATAACGATTTTTACAGCATTACCCAACATAAATTGTAAAAGATAATATTTTATATATTAAGTAAACTAATCTAAAAACATAATGAATAAAATAAGATATCCATGTACATGAAAGTGTAATTTTTTTTATTTTACACATTCAAAAAGACGAAACAAAAGGAAAATAAACAAGTAAGAAAGTTACAGTTGAGTGTTCTCTACTGTGAGTTACCCTTTGTGCGTTAAATAATCAAACCAGAAGTGTTTTTCAGCGGTCTTCAACAGACTCTCCATAACGATTACGCATATCGTTTTAAAAATAACTAAAATAAAAAAAAAAAAGGTCAATATTATTTTTGATTTGGTCGAATATTCTCAAAAGGTGAAGTATTATTTAGTAATACAATCGCATCTTTTATAAGGATTGTAGGCCGAGCTATAGGTATTGTTTTTATAAGATCGGTCCAAGTTAATTTTCCGGGTTGTTTCAAGTGGCATAAATATATTTTTTTTTTACTTGTTTTGTTTTTGTTTGTGTTTGTTGTTTTATTTTTTATTTCTACTTGTTTGTATCAAGGGGTCGTGCCTGGAATGTTTTTTCCTTTATGTTTTTCTAGAAACCGCTTTTATCAAACTTGTACACACGATACCTCAAAATCTACTCATCCGATTTGGCTCCAACTGCTATTCGATATATTCTAATTTAAATTCTTCATTAGCCCCTTCAGGGGTTTCGATACTCTAGCGTATCAAAACACGACTTAAAAGAATATTTGGTTATTTACGAGTTTATGAGTCAAACAGTAAATTTGTATTTTATTAATTACAAAAAATCTCTCAAAATGGTGTGGGGTGGCGTAATTTTCTATTTAAATCGTTTATTCTAATTATTTATTTACAACTACGTATTGAACGAAATATCCACAGCTTTCACAGCATTTTTGCCGATAAATCGAAATAATATATATATATGGTAAATTCTAAATATCGTATCAGCACACCTAATAAGAATTCTGAATGTTACCAACATTCATCCTAATTAATTCATTATCTATATCAGTCGCGCTGTGAGGAGTTAAATAAACGCCTCACAAATAACAACAAGCGCAGCCGCAGCAGCGAGAAGCGAGGGGTGCGGGGACTGCATAATTTGACGGGCTGCTTGCAGCGGCAAGGGAAGGGCGAGGCAAAGAAGCGAAAGTACCGTTGAAGGCCCCTAGGAACAGCCAAGGAGTGGCGATGCAGGTGGCCAGCCAAGGAGAGACGCCGTAAATGAAACGTGCAACGGGACTCCGATGGCCTTTGGACCCGGTGGCGTGATCGACGGCGATGGACTTTGGCAGATAAAGGAGAGGCGCCGTGAACACAACGGAACTCCGATGGACTTTGGACCCGGTGGCGTGATCGCCGACGCCAGCAATAACGGAACCGTGGCTGCCTATAAATAGGGCAGTAGCAAGGAAAGCAGGGGACAGTATCACGTGGGCAGGAGTCAGTGCAAGTTCGTTCGCGAAGTCAAGCATCGAGGATCAAGGATCAGGAATCAAGGATCAAGGATCGAGAATCCCAGATCAAGGACAAGGAATCAAGGAGTGAGAATCACCGATCAGGCCGCCAGGATCCAGCATTAAGGCTACAGGATCGGCGCAAGGAGCCAGGACCAGGGAGGTACAGGCATGTCGAGCTGCAGGAGTTGTGCGGGTGGCTAGGCGTTGGCCAGACGATACATCGAGCCGACGAAATCCTGACCACGGGTCGAACGGGCGAAAGGAATGGCAGCGGCGATAAGGGAGAACTTTGAGTTCGACCTGCCGGGCGTAACACTCCTCGAGTTCAGCCAGTGTGGTAGCAGAGCGGGCGATAGGGTGGCTGTGGCGATAGGGGCGACGATAAGTCGACCTGCCCGGCGAAACACTCTGAAATCTCTTGTCAGCGAGACGACCGCGTAACCGGACCAGCAGCGTCGCAGCCGACGGGCAAGGATAACTTGGAATATCAAGAACCAATAAGGGGAGTACATTTGGAAGGCAACGTGTATCATAGATCAGGCAATCACAACATATAAATTTGGTGGGACGAACACACAATATCTCTGAGCTAGCCGCACGATTCCGTAGCGAGCAAAACCAGTTCGTTACAGCGCCTACTTCACCCAGCTCTCTCTCTCTTGCTCCGTTTCTTTGCTCACTCACCAGGTCTCTTGTCTGGCTCGCCGATTGGCACTGCACGAATGACACTCTCCTCCACAAGGAACAGACTCCAAAAACAATGGCGTTATCCGGCAAATACATAAATTGAGTGAAACCCAACAAACGGTGAGTGCTCATTGTGCTTGCTTATGTGCTGCGATCAAATTGAATATTTACAGAATGGTATGTCGTATAAGTATAGATTCAACTGGAAAACTAAACCGTATTTTCAGCTTCGATTACGCAAACTATACGAGTCCTTGTAGACTTTAACCAAATCCACCAGCATATGCATCTAAAGAGAAAACTTGCCGCTTGAACGAGGGTCACCATTTTTAAGGCGTACTACTGCTACTGCTGTGATCAATTCATAATGCAGTGTCACTGAGTGACCATTAAGCTTGCATTATACAAGGCTAATCTTTAAGCCAAGACAACAACCATTCAGTTATTTGCAATTCAAATAAGTGCATTATAATAAGAGAAGAATAATGAACTTAAGGAAGTTACGTTAATAGCCGTTAAGTCAGAATATCATTAGAATAAGAATATCATTAGAACAAGCATATGTTATTCCACGCCTAGGCTAACTACATGGCGATACATTCGGCAAACACAAAAATAAACATTTTTTAACGAGCACGAAGTTTGAAGAGCACTGCAAAGCCTATGTTCTTAGAAGAGTACTGGTCCAAGCAGCCGGCATATCAAGCGGCCAGTGAAAAATTACAAGATGAAGAGGAGCTACTAAAAGCTTTCACAAATTATTAACACAAAAAAGGAGGGGAGGACTGCTTGCAAAATTGAGACAGGAAGGGGCAGTAGTCCATGTGAGCATTACCCAGTATCCGCTTTTTCCATGACCAATAGCCAGCCGGATGCGAAATTTCATATCTGGAACAGGCCGAAAAGAAAACGGACCAATAGCAACAGTCAACAATAGCACTCTTCATAACAGTTGTATTCTTTAAGATACGAGCTTGAAATTATGAATGAATATTCTAGTTACTCCAAATAAATTGTTGAACTTTTTCTTAATTATTTTTAAATAAGTTGTACATTTAAAACTATTTTCGCATTAAAAAACAAATTTTGGAATTTAAGAATACTTATTAAACATGTTTTGAGACAAATATTTAATCTTTTTTGCTCACACTTTTAGATGTAACTTCAAAATTATAAGCCATATAAATGAAAATATGGAAAATAAAGGCTCTGCCTTTATTCAAAGTGAAAGTGCCATGCCCATGTGTATTTTAATTTCACCCATAATGCTTTGGTGCGTAGTATCTCGCAGTCGACCTCACTTCACAGTAGCTATTCTACTTCTTAGTATATGATTTTATACAATAGTTTATAACTAACATCCAATTTATTCAATTCAATCGGCACTGTCGGAATTTAATTTTAATTTCTTTTTTGAAATATTTTTCAATCAATATAAGATTTACTGCATTAAAATAAATATAAATAAAAATAATATATATATAAATAGAGAGTTAACTTTGACAGAGATCCAGACTCACAGACCTGTGAAATCCTTTTCGTCAGTCCAGTTCTGCGTAAACTAGTCTCTCAGATTTAGAGCTATCAGAATCTATGCAGATAGTCTTCTATCTATTGCAGGCATTACATAAGTCGGAAGAGGGAAAATCGGACCACTATATCTTAGCATTTATGGAAACCATTAAAATATATTATAACATTATTGTTGTTCAATTTAATTTTTTATTAACTTTTAATGAAAATCGGATGACTATTATATTCATATACAGTCAATGCCAGTTAATTAGAAAGATGTCTATGGTGACTGCCTTTGTATCGATAAAACAACCGACAGATGATTTGGTAGGTCAAAATTATGCTTTATATATTCTAGAACAATTATTATTATTAACTAATAAGCATTTAACCCATATCCATACATGCTGTAAAAAAGTTCTTTAAAAATTTTAAAAATCACCGTCACCGGCTAATTTGAACGATTTTAGACATATTATACATTTTTCTGTTGTTTTTTTTATACCCGATACCCATAGGGTACAAGAGTATTATAACTTCCTGCCAATCGAGAATGTATGTAACAGGCAAAAGGAGACATATCTGAACCTATAGAGTATATATATTCTTGATCATAGTCACCTACCGAGTCGATTTTGCCATGTCCGTCAGCCCGTCCATGTGAAATAACAGATGTCAGAGACTATAAGAGGTAGGCTACCAAATTTGATGACAACATTCTTATGTGTTGCACGCAGATCTAGTTTGTTTCTAAAACTGGCCACAGGCACTTCCGCCCTAGAAAACCATTAAAAACATATAACTAAGCCATAGTTGTGATATTTGGTTTAAAGAAAATAAATATATATTAAATGCATTTATGCAAACGTGCTTTAAAACTTTGAGTGTAATCGGATGATAAACATGGGAGTTAATAAGTTTCTGTATATGTTAAACTTCTGCAACATCTATATCTGTGATTGCAGCTCCAATGGGTGTTGCTCAATATGTTCCTAGCATTATTTAAGGTTTTTCGGTGTTGCTCAACATGAGGCAACGTTTGTCTTCATTTGTCAACATTTCACAAGTTTTTTCATAATTTAGAGCTTAATTAGACAAAGTGAACTAGTCATATCAATTTCACTCAGAATGCTTTGGCCAATAAATGTGCTAGAATCAAAGCGATCAAGGGTCAAGGATCGCGGATCTTAAGTCAAGGATCAAGGATAGAGAGACAAGGATCACGGATCAAGGATCAAGGATCACGGATCACGGAATAAGGATCAAGATTCAAGGAGAAAGGATCGCTGATCATGCAGCCAGGATCCAGGGTCAAGGCTCCAGGATCGGCACAAGGAGCCAGAAAAAGGGAGCGACAAGGTCCTGCAGCGAGGATCAGGCGGAGGAACCAGAAAGTGGAGCTGCAGGAGTCGTGCGGGTGGCTAGGCGTTGATCAGGCGATACACTAGACCGACGGAATCCCGACCACGGGGCAGACAGCCCTATGTCCAGACCAGAGTGGCGTCGCAACAGGCGGTCAAGGATACAATTGTATTCACCAAGACACAATAAACAGAAGTACATTTGAATTCATAGAGTATCTTTGGTCACGGACAATCACAACATTATAAATTTGGTGGATCGAACACACAACCTCTCCGAGCTAGCCGCACAATTCCATAGCTGGCGAGAACCAGGCTAAACAGTTCGTTACAGAACCAAATGAATGTAGTGTTGATAAAGAAAACTTTGTAATAGAAGGAGATGTTGCTGATGAAACAAATATGGTGAAATCTAGAGCTGTGGTTGAGGAGGGCATGCATCTCAATGATGAAAGTTCTCCAAAAAACATTGAACATCATAGTGTCTGTCAAACAATGAACAGGCTAGAGATGAAGAAGACGAATTTGAGAATGCCAATCTAGAAATGTCGGGAGGCAAGTTTCGTGAAGAAGAGAACTTGGGCTCGCATTGATATATAAGGAAAAATGACGGAATAAATATAAAACCAAATCACTTTATCATAATAAATAATTGTGTAATGAAGGCTCAATCTTAGATTTACTCTACTATATGTCCGTCGAATTAGAGCCGATGAGTAAACATCGAGTTAAATAAAGAAATAAAACGGTTTATTTTGGGTTTAGGCAGATTTAAGATGTGCAAGTGCCTTCAAGATCCATTTGAAAAATCGAGTTCCCATAATTTTTGATATTGTTCCCCTCATAGATCGCGTGCCAACACGCTGCGTTTCGTAAAATGTTAATACTAGACAATGCTAATATTAATACTTTAATTCAATTAAATGCCCGAATTTGGCTAGCAACCGCCAATATTTTGGATGCGGACCCGTTAACATGTTTCCGATGTCTGGTGGAGCGACTGCTTCACGACCGGTTCCAGCTCCGGAGCTCGCGCCTTCCTCTACTTGAAATCTGTCGGAACGATTTTAATGGAACTTTCACCAAATATTTTTTATTCGATTCCCAATATATTTATATATATATGAGTAGAGTTCTATGACGTTTAATTTTTGCAGTTTGTTGTCCTACTGTTTGGTGATTTTCTCAAAAACTGTCGGAAGGAATATAATGATTTTTGTGTGGAAGTAATTGAAGGAAACCTAGGGTACCGTGTATGATTACATTATTTGACTCGATTTAGTTTATTTTTATAATAACGCGCATGCTTTTAAAATGTGATCAATTATTGTGTCTGGGCTATTGCAGAACCAGTTGCAGAAATCTGTTTGCGACAATCTCGTATGCTATATTTTTTTCTTAGTAGTTTCATTATGTTTGGGTACTTCGTATAATCAGCAATATTATATCCGTTTTCATTAATGTGTTGGTACCAGTTAGAGAGAATAGTTGAGAGAAGTTCAGTGCTGGCTTAGATGATGGTGGACGCATATGAATTCGATACCCGCCCAACCAATGTAAATATTAAGCAAAGATCAAATGTAGCCGATCAAATATTCAAGTCCCTAGGTCACTCGTGCTATCTTTAGTTATTTGCAAAAGTTAAAAAAACTAACTAAGTTAAAAAACAATGATATTGTTATTAGTTTTATTCTCGCTACATGTTTATAAGACTTTACTAAGACTTAGTGACTATTAATTAAGCTAATCGTTTACAGGCAGGAAGGTATATTCTTCTACTATTTATTATTAATTATGATCATCATTACTATAGCGATATATAGCAGCGCCAAATACACACACTAGCTGGAAGGGTTAACCAATATGCAATGCGAAGAATAATAAAAAATGGCTAAAAAATGAAAATTCTAAATTAATTATAATACTTTTAATTTTAAAGCTTATATAGATTCGAATATATTCGTGGACTCGGCTTCACATGGAAAAGAAGATCACTCGTTAACTATGGCGGATCAGATCTGTCAAACTCCTAGGCCAACCATTACAACTTGTGGCAGCTTTTCGCTACCTAATCGGCGTATTCGTTTCCTGGAATACCTATAATATTGTTATTTAGTCCACGAATTTTGGAAATCAGGTGGTCGATGTTTTTTATGACTTGAGTGACTGTCAAAGAATATACATATATACATATTTTCTCGGCTGCGTACACTGAGGAGCACTCTGGGAGGACTCCGGTTTTATTATCAAGCACTCAGGAGATACAGGGTAGCCAAGTATTTCATTTGATCACTATCAAACACCCTATCAACATTAGTGTGCAGAATGGTAATTAGCAATTCCATTACCTACATATGTGTAAGTGATTACATTTTAGTATAATGATGCTCCAGATCATACACTCCAATTTTTGTTCTCTGTAAATAAGAAGTCTAAATCTGATCTTATGTGATGACTTCCTTTTAGGTCAATAATTACAATAGTTACGTCGCCTGTATAAGCTGTGAACTGAAGAACTTTGTGTTTTTCTGTAATATCGACTACGCTTTTGAATGCGTCGGCTAAACAGTTGCATTAAATGTCCCAGTGTCCGCGAGCCCATATAAGGCTAATAAGTAACTGTTTATTGTGTTCTGTTTATGTGTTTAGGGCCTCCCTAATCGCATTTACAATAAAATGAGTATCTTAAGGATTTTCGCATAGGCGAGCAATGCATTGAGTGCCAGCTGAACGACGTTTTACCCCCAGATTCGACGTGTTCAGCTGTTCTAGCGGTTCAGTTTAACCCTTAACCCCTACTACCAGTGCTGACGGTCAGAATCATCACCAGTTCCAGATCTCGAGGTTTGCAGAGGGCCTGGGTAGTGACTAAATTCGACCGAACTCCCGTACTTGGAATTGCAACTACAGTAAAGCATGGGTGGACCCCATGGCCGTTTCATATCTGTTGTCAAATTCGGATGAGCCCTGAGTTTGTGATGTACTTGGACTAAAGCAGAGACTACAGCGCCCCCAGGCTTCTGCACTGATCTTCGGTAAAACCCGTGCGACTCTTGAAACTCGTAAATTGCGACTCAGGCAAATCCAGAGTGTCTGGCAAAATTACAGTTAATGTTAACTATCGCAAAATACGGGCAAACTCAGAGTTGTGACTCGGGCAAGCCTTATTCGCGTTTTCACAAGGCTTGCATTTTCAAGTTTTACTTTTTCTTTTCACAATCTTTCCTTGCTCTCCTCGCAGTTATAATCTTCCTCCTCCTCTCCTTCCAATATTATCTTCGTGTCCAGATTGGTATGTTGATTTTCTGCTCCTTCTGATTCTGCTCTGATGGCTGACGCTCCTTCGGCCGGTCTCGTTGTAGTGGATTCCTCCCTCCTCGTGGCTTTTGATTGGCGTGCTTTGGGTATTGCCCTACCTTCGTCGCCTCGATCTCTCGAGTCCTCACAGCTCCCGATTGGTTACCGTCTCCTCCGCGTCCTGTTACTTACTGGTATCCCTATTTTCCGTGTCTGCATTGCCTACTGGCCCTCTGCTTCCTCTGATTAGATTCCGACTGTTCCCTTGCGATTCTCTGCTCGATTGTTCAGACGCCATTACAACATGTCCTGCCAATCCCACATACTAATCGGCAAGGACTCTGACACTCTCAAGCAAATTGATCGTCTGATCTGCAGTTGAATCACATTCACCTGTCCGCCTGTGACTGTGACCCAGAACCTCAGACTAAAATACTGATAATCTTAATGGTCCCTTGTCGATTGTTCCGCGATTCGCCGCAATTTGGCAGCGGTCGAATTATGAGTTCTCACACTTGCCCGATTAAAAGTACACTACTAGTTCTTTTTTGATGCTCGAGATTATTCGCGTTTTCTAAAGGGTTTCTTTTTCCAAATTGTAGTTTTTTTTTTTTTTTGATTCCATTTGTTTTTATGAACTGCACCAGCTATACTTTACTTACTTTTGCATACTTGCTATTGTCTTCTTCCCGTTTACTCTCCCATTTCATACGTTTAACCTTTCTCACTTCTTTTTAATCTTTTTCTCCGGACGTCGTTCGGCGTTGGGCGATCGTCTCGGTTATTTATTCGCTCTGATCTTACCAGTGCCATGTTGATAATTCTTCCTTGGTCGCATCTGTCTGTTTCTTACAGTTGAGCCCCTCTCTCTGTTCTCTTGGATTGCCTTCCAGCTGACCTCTATTTTTCCCTTTGCTCTCTCCAGGCTCTTATGTTCTTTGCCTTCGTGTTGAGGACATCGCCAACTAGGGGGATGCCGAGCTCGCTGTGTATGTCTTTGTTCCGAATGTTCCACTCCGCTCTGGTGATGCAAAATAGTTAGGGCTTAGGTCCATGTGGATGTTTTTGTTGCTACCATACCACAGAGCTGTAATAGTTCTTCGATTATTTATTGTGCGCGCTATATGATGTCTTGTTGCTGCTGCTCACTTCGTTTTATAGTCTAGACACAGGGGCGTTAGATCTTATAATCCAGTGAAGGCTGTTGGCTTTCAGTTTTAGGTTTAGTTTCTTGCGTTTTTTAATAATAACCTAAACGTCGTCTGTCGAGGTACAAGCCGAGATACTTTACTTCGTTATCTTGAGGAAACTGCGTAATATTCAAGGATAGCGGAGGGTATGTCTGTTGAGGGAAGACTGGTTTACACTTTTGTTCATTCATACTTCAAACAGATATCCACTTCTCAACTACCATGAGGTGAATAGCTAGTTGGGTTGTTGCTCAGATTGTAACTTTTGCGCTGAAGTACTATCGATGTTCGAAGGCTTTGCGTTTTTCTGAAGTTATTCTGTTAATTTGCTCGATAACATTGTAAGCTCCAAATAGTCCTATTTGTTTGCTTAAATTAATGATTGTATTATATAATTGCATTCCTTTGGGATTCACGAGGCTTGATCCCCTCTACGTGTGCTTGGCCTTGTAATCTCTTGCATCTTTGAAATGATCCTTAAGTTAGTTGTAAATATCGGTGAGATTAAAGATCGAGCAGATTAAAGAGGGCAGCACACAGCAATAGAAAGGTTATCGTTACCTGACTCCACTTTTATAGAGGTAACCTGCAAATAATTTGTTACAAACTTTTGGTGAACATGGTGATTTTTGCATCCTCTGATTTGAATTCCGGGTTCGCCGTGAGCTTTACCATCCGCATGATTTGTACAGATATAAAGGCTGGCTCCGGTTTTCACTTTATTTTTTCGATTCGCGTTTTGGCCAAAAGCTTGGGGTTCCGTTTTGTTAAAAATTGTTATCTGTAGAAAAAGGCTGCTCTTTAAACAGTTTTAATTGCAGTGATCTCAATGACTTTATACATAAATGGTAAAATTACAATTGCAACGATGAAGTTATTCGGGATTATTTATTAAAGTCTATTTTACCCTCTTTATTTAATATTAATGTCCATGTTCCATTTAAAAACAAGTTAATTGTTTCTTTTCCTTGTACGACAGCCTTATCAATCAAAACGCAAGTTGATGTTGACAACCGAAAATTTTTTATTTCCGAATTCGAAAAGAATCTTTTAAAAGATAAATACAAACTAGATAGATTTTAGATTTTGCAAATAAGATCCGATTTGATATAGAAAGAGGCATTTACTTTTGATTTCGCAAAGAAAAACTTTCAATTCTTTTTTTCACGCTTACTGCGAAAGGCTGACACAAGCAACTGTGTTACCATGATCTGGTTTCAAATTCCTTGGACGTTGATGCATTGCGGTTAGTACACTCAAGTGGCCCTTCGATACCAGGTACGTGCTTGTTAAGGTTAGGTGTTATGTAGGCGCGAAAAAGGAAGTATAAATAAAGGAATCTAAAGTGTTCATGCAATTCGTAAGAAGTTCTACAATGGTGCAAAACTAAAGGTAAATAGGACCTAGTGTTTCTACAAGGTACGTGGAAGTTTAGATGACCTTATAGGTCAGTACTTTCCCCATCACCACGGATTAGGTTATATATGAAAGTGATGCCTAGCATCGTTCTACGATTTGCTAAAGAAGGTAGGTTAATTATTAGAAGTCTGTTGGAATAGGAGGGTAACCTTAAGTTTACATCCCAGTTTAAGCCACGTAGAGCGAAAAGTAAAAAGTTCTTTTGAACTGATTCAATGTGTTAGGTATGAACATCCCACTGGGGACTCCAAACACAGGATCCGTACTCTAGGATCGGACGGACTAACGAAGTATATAAGTTCTTCGTAACATAAGGGTCATCGAATTCCTTTGACCACCGTTTAATAAAACCAAGCACACCCCTGGCTTTATTCACCATGCACGAAATATGATCAATGAACTCAAGTTTAGGATCTAGGGGGACACCCAAATCGTCAACTAGAGTGATTCTTTCCAAAGAGCAGCAATTCAGCGTAAAAGTCGCAAGCTCTCGAGTAACACGTGAGAATGTCATCAGCTTACACTTAGAGTCATTCAGGTTAAATAAATTTGTACTGCACCATATTGGAAAATTATGAAGAGTATTTGTAAATCCGACAGGCAAGAGCCGTCTTTATACGTCGTCAGCGTACATAAGTACCCTTGAGTTAGCCAGGACTTTGGGCAGGTCGTTAATAAATAATGTAAACAACAAGGGACCAAGATGGCTACCTTGCGGCACACCAGAGGTAACCCGAAGAACATTAGATAATT
>VNKC01003889.1:0-48292 GCA_008042775.1 Drosophila pectinifera | reverse complement strand
AAAATTAGGATATAAAAATGCCAATTTAAGGACCCAGATATCCGCATACTTGAGGTTTCCGAAGAGCATAATTTGGCCAAAAAGGAAATGACAGCCAAATGCCATATATATTCCGAATCTCCGCCAAAATCTTAATTAGTTAAGAATAAAACATTGAAAAAAGTCGGAAAAAAAATTTTGGCCAATTTTTCAAAATTTTATAAGGGGTTACATCATTAAAATTGTCAAAAATTGAAAAAAAAATTTAATTTCTTTTATTTTTAAATTCGGTATGCAGATTAATTAAACGAATAAAATCTAGCAGAGAAATGCTTTCCGATTTGAAATTAAGGCTGTTTTGGCCAAGTTATGATTATTTTTCATTTTGATTTGTCCCAAAATTAGGATATATAAAAATGCCGATTTATGGACCCAAATATCCGATCTTCTGGAGAGCATAATTTGGCCAAAAATGGAATGACAGCCAAATGCCATATATATTCCGAAACGCTGTTTTCAAGGCTGTTTTGGCCAAGTTATGGTTATTCTTATTTTTTATTTGTCAAGAAATTATGATATAAAAATGCCAATTTAAGGACCCAGATATCCGCATACTTGAGGTTTCTGAAGAGCATAATTTGGCCAAAAATGGAATGACAGCCAAATGCCATATATATTCCGAAACGCTGTTTTCAAGGCTGTTTTGGCCAAGTTATGGTTATTCTTAATTTTGATTTGTCCAAAAATTAGGATATAAAAATGCCAATTTAAGGACCCTGAAATCCGCATACTTGAGGTTTCTAAAGAGCATAATTTGGCCAAAAATGAAATGACAGCCAAATGCCATATATATTCCGAATCGCTGCTAAAATCTTAATTATTTAAGAATAAAATATTGAAAAAAGCCGGAAAAAAAATTTTGGCCAATTTTTCAAAATTTTATAAGGGGTTACATCATTAAAATTGTCAAAAATTGAAAAAAAATTTAATTTCTTTTATTTTTAAATTCGAAATGCAGATTAATTAAACAAATAAAATCTAACATAGAAAAGCTTTCCGATTTGAAATTAAAGCTGTTTTGGCCAAATTATTGTTATTTTTAATTTTTATGTGCCAAAAAATTAGGTTTAGTGCTTAGAAATTGAATAAGCAAATTTATGCGAGTAATATTTATCGATTCGTTGTTATTACGGTCTAGAATTATTAAATTAAAGCAATAGCTTTTAGTTATAGATTAGTATTCATGTTACAGATAAAAAATTATGGCACGCGATGACGCGGGCCAATTATTTAAGTGCAAAAAATGATATTAACAATTTGTGTCCACACTATGTTAAACAAAAATCCACTCAAAGCGACCCTAGCCAAGGTACTTCCTGCATCGGAGCTTCTCTCTTCGCACACGTTTCACTCGGCGGACAGAGAGTGCAGCGGAAAATATGCAACGGAAAAAGAAAAGAGACGCTGAAATGAAAACGAATTTGGCTAAAAATGAAAACGAAAACTCAACTACGTGCTCTAAACGGAAGAAAAACGAATCGTAGCAACAGGGAAAGCTGAGAACAATCTGCCAAAATGCAAGACACATTAAAATGAGAACATTCTGTGAACGACGCTCGTGCAGATCACAACAACGGAAGACTGAAGCTCTAAAACTAAACACAAAAACGGCACTTCCACGGAGGAATCAAGTGGATTCACTTTTTTGGAGCATAATTAGCGATATTTATTTTAATGAATTAATACAAAATGCTTCCAATTCGGAGCTGGATGCACTTTTGGCTGCTTTTGCTCTTGGTGGTTAACCTCTCCTTGGCTCTTCCGAGCTTGGAGAATCACACACGGGAGCAGATCGAGCAGGTGATAGGTGAGTGTTGGGGAAGAAGAGAAAATTAAGGTTGATTAAATTATTTTAAAAGAAAGTTCCTCTAGGAAAACGTTTTTATTTGGCTTGAAATCCTTGAACATTTGTAAATTACATTAAATTATATTTGTAATTGAGGTAATAATAACAAATAAAATTTAAAAACCTTATCTTCCAGCTTGTAAACAACCCAAGGCACCTGGCCTGTGCCGGGGTCGTCAATTGCGGTATGCCTTCAACAAGGACACGGGTAACTGTGAGAGCTTCTTCTACACAGGCTGTGCCTCCACTGAGAACAATTTCCTGACCTACGAGGAGTGTCGAAGGGACTGTATGCAACGACTACGCTATTGATGACTTGTAAATCTATACAAAATTTGATTTTAACAATCAACTTAATATATATATTTTCGTTGTTACAAAAATTGCTCTACGATCTCTTTGATTTCTTGCTATGCTTCTTAGGTGCTTCTTTTCTACCGCAAAAGTAGCTTAAAAGTAAGATTAGTAGAGTAATAGGTAGGAGAATCAAGAGTATACTATCTAAAGAGTGATAGATAAATCCATTTAGCTCAATCCCCGGTGATTGTAGCAGCTTACTAGCCACTAAGCCATGTTGTAACACATGTTCCACAGACCAAATAGCCAATTCCAAAGGCGTCTGCTGGCGTTGATTAAAAACTTTAGAGATCTGGACGGATCGCTCAGTGTAACTATAAGGGAAATATTTAAATAAGATGTTTAGTTACTGAATAATTTTGGAAAACTCTACCTGGCTTTGTTAAGCTCTTTAAAAGCCTGCTTTAGGTTCTTAACACTGATTTCTTCATAGTCCAACTTAAGTCCCATGCCCCGATTTTGCACCGAAAAAGCATTTAAGAATTGATCGCCGTAAATGGGAGTAACGAGCATGGGTTTGGCACAGTGTACGGACTCCGTAGTGCCCAGTAGACCGCCATGGGTCCAAAACAACTCAACTTTGGGGTGACCTGAGGGAGGGAATAAGTAATTTAAAAAGGTAGCTAGAGACCCTTAACCGGTTTTCAAGTTTTAAACCGGAATATGCCAAGATTACGTCATTTGCATCACTCACAAAGTAGAGCCAACTGCGGAGCCCATTTCACAAATAGAAATTTAGAGGAATCCACATTGGGTGTCTTCACTGTATCATCCTCTTCCCATTTCCATATTATCCTTAAGGGGCTCTGTTGTAGGACCTCCAAAATGGCTGCCAGCTTTTCACCATCAATGCTCGAGGCACGGACCATGGAGCCCCAGCTAATGAAGATCACTCCCTTCTCTGATTGATCCAGAAAACTAGTAATCTCTTGAGGTAGTTCCTTTTCCGCCTTTTCCGTAATATGAACTCCACCAACTTCCACAAACTGCAAAGACTGCGGACGACTGCCCATCAGAGAATAGTGTTGATTGCCAAAAATAAATGCAGTTTGTTGGCGAGCCACTTCGTCTACATCGATCTCCAGGCCCAGATATCTTCGAATTACATCGTTATCAGCGGCATTCGAGTGATGTTTGTAGAGAAACTTTAGCATTTTGGCCTGGATAAAGTTGAGCAGGCGTTCGTGCCACTTTAGGCTCCCAGCAAAGCCCACAAATTCCGATTGTATAAACGATGGTGTATCCGGCAGATCGATGCGATCGTAATAGTAGGGCATCAGGGCACAGGTACTCAAGGCTATAATTGGCAGATTCATTAACTTGGCTAATGCCAGCTGGCAGTCCGAGTTGAAGTACTCCGTGAGTAGCAGGTCATAGGGCTGGCTCTGGTGTCTCTTGAGCACAGTTTGAATGTGGCCACTACTAAAGAGATGCTCGCAGGTCTCCTGTCCCTCGTTGTGAAGGGCCAGGAATTCCCTGAAGAGAATTCCCAGTGATCGAGTGGGTGTGTTCTCCGTTAGGGGCACCAAGTTGATGGTAGTGCTCGCCTGATCTTCTCCAGCGTCGGAGATCAAAAGCTCCTCGTAGTTGGGTAGGGCTCTGCCCTCCAGATTCTTCACATATGAGATCACCGTCACCCGATGGCCACGCCTCGCCAGCTCATTGAGAATGGGCTTCACCACTTTGAAGTGGCTGAAGCCAAAGTGCGGATAGACGGCCAGAACATTGCCAGCAAAAGCCGTGGGCGGAATCCCAGATAGGAACGCAATTAACAAGAACACTTCAAAGCGCAGCAACGTTGTCATCGTTCCGTAGTTTTCCACCAAATGCACCGAGCCGTGAAAGTTACCCAACCCGGTTGACCGATTGTCACGATGATAACCTTATCATTCATTGTTGATGATAATAACGTGATCATTCTGAGTTAATCGCCGTGTTGACGGCTTGTTGTGGCTCTTGATTGGTATGGATTACAGCACTTGCTCGGCTTCTCCCCATGGAAAGTTGCTCCAACTGGAACTGCAATCGCTATCGATACATCGATATCTGAATCGATTTACTGCATTGGGGGAGGTCCAAATTTATTTTCTTTATTTTTTATTTAACACAGTTTTAATGGCATTAAATAAACATGTTTCAAATGTAATTTCGAGTTCAAACTTTAGGCTTCATTTACAAATTATTCAAATTAGATTTCTGTTATCTAGATAATTTATTTTCTTGTTTAATAATAAAGACTTTCATGGAAGAATTAACAAATTATTAAGTTTTGAATTTGTATAATAGGAATATAATTATAGAAATATATAATAAGAGATATGTAATAGTTATAATATATTTATTTATTATATATAATAATTATTATATATAATAATAAATATATAGTTATTTTTCTTGTTTAAAAAGACTTGCTTGAAAAATGTTGTAGTGCTCATTATTTAGTCACTTTTTGGATACTGAACCTCAATGCATTATTACTTGTTTTTTTAAAGTATATAAATGTTATTTTTTATTGTAAAAAAATAGTATATATTTTGAGAAGTAAAAAATTATGCAATTATTTTAGTCTTTCAGGACTCAGAACCTAGCGACTGATTTCAACTCGCCTGACTAATTAACCGATAAGGGGAAGGTTCTTCCATAAGGCAACTGATACAGGTATCATATATCCTGGTCTTGGTCTTTGTCTGTTGGAAAGGAAACAGCATAGATAAGGACACTTGAAGGAATGCTATAAAGGCAAGGGCCAGCCCTCGAGTGGAGTTTATTCATTCAAAAGCAATTACTGTCGTCACATCCGGCAAGTATAATGTGCAAATCGAAACTGTATTTATTTCATGCATTTCTGGTTCTAAATCAGTTCGGTTTCTTGGCACGAGCCCAGAGTAGACAACATTCCATATGCATTTTTCTTGATGGATCTTTAGAATGCGGCGAATTTTTATCCACAATTTTGCAGCAGAGGAAATCCACCAAGCTAAATGAAAACCAGGAAAAACTAGAAAAGATTGAAGCCCGGCTAAATGATATTCAGATGGAGAAAGAAAATACAGAAAAGACGAGCATAGCCATGCTGGCAACGTTGGAGGAACTCATCCCCCAGGACCTTAAAGATCGGCTGGCCAAGATTGAAAACCGGCAGCGAGTTCTTCAGAAGAGCCTGGAAGCTCAGCATAAAACCATTCAGAACTATATGCAAATCCAGCAGATATCTATTCAGAAAATGATAAATGTCCAGCTGGAAACTATCAAGAAACTCAAGTTCCAGGACAACGAGCAACGCCTGAGCAAGATCGAGGCAACACAGATGAACAACCAATTTCAGCTGAAAAACATTTGGAGAACCCTGTCTAAACTCGGGCAACGTCAAAGATTCCAGGCAATCGCCTTGAAGTTCTACTATATCGAAGATAATGTGACACAAAATTGGACAACTGCTGCCCAAACCTGTCGTCAGATGGGCGGCCACCTGGCCTCCATCCAAAACAGTAATGAATTTCTAGCCATCAAAGTAAAAATCAAACCAAATAACGTCTACTGGCTGGACATTAATGATCATGATACAAAGGGTGATTTTATGTCTATGTATTCCGGCGAGAGTGTCACCTTCCTCAGGTGGCTGCCAGGTGAACCACAATACGATGACGAGACCCAGCGCTATGTCAACTTGTTCAACGGCGGCATGAGGGTGGAGAATGCCTCCAATAAGCGGAATTTCATTTGTCAGTATAATGAAAAAGATTGAATTTATGAGAATTATCAGATATTCGATATACTCAGTTATGAAATATAGTCATTAATTTGTAATAATTAAATTTTTAAATAAATCCTTGTATTAAGTTAATTCTACGTTCAGAAATTCCCACAAAATAAACTCTACGAACAATTCTTTATTTTATTCATTTCATTCAGAACGATAATAAATTCTTATATGGGTTTAAGATGTTAAAACTTCGATGCAAATATTGAGGGTATTTATTAAGTCTTCGGCACTAAAATATTAGGGAGAAATAAAGAAGAAATCAGAAATCTTTGAGAAGTAGAATTTAAAACATCCTTCTATTTTACATATTTTTTATAGCATGCCCTGGCGACCCCTGGCGATGCGATTTTTGAACTATCTTTATCTATATCTATATTCTAACACTGAAAGAATATGGTCATACGAATTTTTGTACCGCATTTATTTATTATTTAATTATTTTTTATTTTAAGAACAAATATATTTCTTCACCAGAAGATACTGATCTGGTAGAATCCATACATCTTAACATCCTAACATACCCAGAACTGTTCTTTTTACACAACTTTACATGTGTAAAGTTGCCCAGTTGTTATTTTTACAAAACTTTACATGTGTAAAGTTGAAATTTATAGATACATGCATCCACTAAAATTTTATAGCAGAGTTGCCACCCGGTAAATGAGCCATAGCTGTAGATGGCGTCACCAAACCGTTACAACTTAAATCATTTCCAATAGATAACAGATTTATGTAATATAAAATTTAAAACAAAGAATTTTTCAAAAATAAATATTTGTTTTCAGATTACAAGTTACCACAAACTAAATATATAATATAAATAAATATAAATAAAGGCATTTCTTAATGTGTTAAATTTTAAATAGAAATCATAAAATAAAGGTACTTTAACTAAGAGTATTACTATTGTTTTTTTATTATATATATTTTATCAAATACCATAATTTAGTGGATATAAATATAAAGAAATGCAATTTAGAATTTCTAAAGCACTCTAACTAAGAGTATTACTATTGTTTTTTAAATATATATTTATCTATGTAAGAAAGTCATAACTGATTAACTAAAATGTATTAGTTTGTAGTGCATTCCATATAGAAATAAAGCGTAAATTGGTTAGGTTTATAGGGAGTCAAGTTTAGATTTGCTTTTCACAGCCATTGAATGGTTACTGGCACTAATCTACGATATTTAAATATATCCCAAGGCACAGTCACATTCCTATCTGGAAATCAAGCCAAGTGTCAACCTATTTGAGGCGAATGTCTGGGCCCCGAAAGGGCCTCAAGATATTCGACTGCACAAAATTGAATTGCGATGGCGATCCGGAAACACGCCCTCAAAACACATCGATAATAGACAGTAGTTAGCGTTAATTGAACCGCAAGCGATGTGGAGCGTTGATAATAAATGTAATTGCCAGTCGAAGAGTGCTGCATTGCAGCATTGTATCCGTCTACAGGGACAGATACAGATACTCAGGGAGGTGCCTACAAATACAAACACAGATGCAGATACATTTAGCAGCTGCTGCAGCTGGACTGCCTGTCAAGTGCACTTTGCACTTTGAGCTGCGGTCGTCGGTCGCTGGCTTTTGGGTTTGAGTTTGGATTTGGATTTTAGACTCTGAGTTGAGTTTGGGACTGGGCCTTGGGTCTGTTTTGGGCGCTGATGGAGTGTGCCTGCCCTGCCCAGCAATGCACTCAAAGAAATACATAAACGAGGCTTAATTACAGTTTATTTTATAATAATAACTAGGGTCTGTAACTCTTTGTTCAATTTCAACAATTTGTTCATAAATATTAACAAGTTGATGTAATTCTAGAGTTAAGATAAACACAAGTCAAAGTCTTTGAGAAATTTGTTTTGAAGCTACTTGGAACATTCTTCTGTGCAAATTTCATGTGATGAATGTGATGACGATTTAATGTATCTGCCTACTTTCATGTCGTTAAAACTGCGCAGATTTTAAGTATTCCATTTCTATACTGATTTCATGTGAAGTTTCCTTTGAAAATGAACTAAAAACTGAAAATAAAAACGCTCAAGTGTGCCAGAGATTGAGGAAAACAAAAGAGTTTGAATAGATAGTTTGGATAAATAGATGGGAGTCGCAGCCCCAGCTCGATGATGGCTCGTTAGGCGTCTGCAAGCCGCATCCACTTCCACATCCACATACCCTCGAGGGAAAGGGCCACGAAATTAGCTGTGGGTGATGATGGTTGGGTGGCAAGTCATACTCTCGAGTGGATCTCTTGGAAGGTGGCAGTGGGAGTGGGCGTTGTAGCGACGACCCACTTCCCAGGCCTTCACTGCCGATGCCGATTGGCTCCGGCGGGCAAACACACTCGATATCAGCCAGTTAAAGGCTAAGTGTTTCTCGCTAAGTGTTCCTCTTTTCGATCGATAAAAAAGTAAGTGTAAAATCCAACAACAAAAATAAAGGCAGCAGCAATTAAAAGCAAACATATTCGGGGCGATAAGTAGGTGCCCATGGGAGTAATCATGCCGCTCTGGTGACTCTGGTTCTCTGGTTCTCTGGTTCTCTGGTGCCATTCTGGTGGCTGTGAGTGGCTGCGATCGGTAGTTTCGTAGCGACTTGACGCCCCTATTATAAAGTCCAGATTGCCGATATTGCGTCAAACGGGTTGAGAGCACTGCTTTATGGCTGGTGCTCTCTCCCGGGGATCTGGATCGCCATATATCGGGGGTCAAATGCACATGGGAAACGCCTCCACTCCACTGTAGGCACTTCTGGTCTTGCTTTATCGGGAGTCGGAGCCGGGTTCTGGTCGGGATTCGGTTCTCAAAGGCTCCTCTTCGAGCTCCTCCAGGCTGGCCTGGTTCCCCAAAGTCTAATTTCATGCTCCTCAGAGGCTTCATTTTTGATTAGAAGATTGATTCTAAAATAAGCCTAAATTAAAAAATTCCATATAGGGAAATCCCCAAAATTCACAAACCAGTTGACGTCAGAGCCTGTTATTGTTCCCCCAAAAATATATATGATTCCCGATCCCAGCCCGGTGCTCTTGTGACGCAATTCAGAAAACACGCGTCCGCCATTGTCCCGGGTTTAATGGTCGGCTATTCGGAGGTCCTTTTTATGTGTCGTCCTCTCCGCAGGACTTAATTAGAGCGAGCTGTTTGCACAGATTTCAGCATTTCGCAGTTATGATCCAATTTAGTTCGTTTAAGGACACACGCCCCAGCTCATTTGTTTGGCCATTTGCTGGCTGTTTACTTCGATTGTCGCCCGAGCATCGATGCACGGGATTAGTAGGCAATCGAAGGAGGGCACCCAGCACACAGGACACACAGGACACACAGGACACACAGGACACACAGGACACATAGGACATGGCAGGACACCAGTGGAGGACACAGAGGCACACAAAGGACATGTATGCCCAGCGGGGGCGTCGTCGTTCAGCAGACAGCTGCCAAGGATTGAGATTGAAGCGGGAACGGGAGTAGGACCGGACCTACTGGGGACCCAATGGTGATCCAATTAACGTCCAGAGTCTGAACAAAGGCAAACAAGGCACTGGTAAAAATACATTATATAAAAATATACAAGAAGAAACTTGTATTTATTTAAAAAGTATATCAAAAATGAACTCGAAGATCTTATGTCCATCTATAGTTACTTCAGAATCAATAAATTGCAAAGCAAAAAAAAGGGTTTAGCCATTTCCTTATTGATTTATACTGATGACTTTCCTTTTAATCCTTAATGAAATTAAGAAATAAATTAATTGGCTATGATCTAGATTATTTGAGGTATTTTATATGAGTGACTTTTCTGGTTGCGCAATTTTTTTGAAGTGCACTTTTAACCCCCTACCGGACCAGTCGGTCGAACTCGTGCCCCTGGACAATGACGGGTAGCTATCTGGTGGACTGAGGACTTAGGTCTGAGGAGGATTGACAGCCGTTAACTAGCTGGCGCTGGGCAATCTCGAGTCCGATTCCGAAATGCGAAATGCAGTTGCAGTGGCTTGGTCACTTGGTCACTTTGGAACTGCAGTTTCCTGTCCAGTTCCCGTCGAGTGCCGAATGCCAAGGGGCGCATTAAGGCTGCACGAGCTACTTGAATTTGGGTTTTTGGCCTGGAACTTGCAGTTAGCTACTCAAGGGGTTTCCACTGCAGACAGCCGGCAATCTCTACATCGATAGCTTATCTCGGGGGCAGGGCTCTTGGAGGCTCTGGAGGAGCTCGTAAGCCGACTGACAAACATGCGTCGGACGGGAGCTTAACTGCAACTTGTCCGGAATATTTGAAGGGCCACGATTGCAGCTGGGGCTAAACAAAATAATAAACCAGGCCGCTCTACTGGTAATCAAAGTATGCACTAATAGATTGTGAAAGTCGAGTGCTGATTGGAAATCGTAATGATAATCTAAACAAGGAGATTCCTATGAATTTTAAATTCTTCATTTGGTTAAATAATATATTTATTAAAGTCTTTAGGATGAGATTTTTAGGGAATAATTTTTCTCCTTTCAGTAGTGTAGTATTTGATATAAATCTATATACTTTTATTTAAGCTTAATGCTGATTATTTATAGTAATTCCTAGCCAAGTAGTTCAGAATTTAAAAAAATGCATACGCATTGAAAGTCACGTAGGCATTTTCTGGTTAACTAAACTTTTATTGGTTAATTAAAATTGTATAAAATGTGTGGAATTATTAAGTATAAATTAATTAATAATTTATTTATATTTACTTAGTAAATATTATAAATGATTAAGTAGTAGAAAGAAAGGAATCATTAAAATTCAAAGGAATTTAATATTTTTTTTAATGATTCCTTTGTTTCTACTACTTAATAATTTATAATATTTACTAATAATAATTTATACTTAATAATTCCACACATTTTATATAATTTTAGTTAAGTAGTAGAAACAAAGGAATTTGAATGATTAAGTATTAAGGAATTATTAAGTATAAATTATTAATAGTAAATATTATTAATGATTAAGTAGTAGAAACAAAGGAATTTTAACGATTGAATGATTTTAATGATTCCTTTGTTTCTACTACATAATCATTTATAATATTTACTATTAATAATTTATACTTAATAGTTCCACATATTTTATATAATTTTAATAATAATTTATACTTAATAATTCCACATATCTTATATAATTTTAGTTAACCAATTAAGCTTATAACATTTTTTTATTTTAATTTAAATAGTTGTAACCCTTTTGCTGCCTTCTAGTTTATGCCCTGGCTGCTTTGGCAAGTGTGTTAAAATATCTCGCATTCACTCGAATCGACCATGTTTGCTCACTACTTGATTCCTGATTCCGAATTCCGGATTCCGGATACCGGATCGCCGGCGTGCGCCTGCTCGAGGCGAAGGTGGGACATCAAGGAGGCAGCCCGAAGAAGCGGCGTGCGCTCAGAGCAAACAAAAAGGAGGAAAGTCGCGCGCGCGAGTCCAGTTTTTGGGATGCAAGGATCGGAAATCGAGAGGCGGAGGATGGAGAGGGAAGTTGGCATGTTTTACACGTGAATTATGATGACAAAAAGGCCAATAAAAACAGGCAACTTAACAAGGCAGGCAGAAGGGCAAAGGGACAGACAGAGAGACAGACAGACAGAGAGGGAGTGAAGGTCTAAAAATTGGCATAAACAGAAGTTTTGTTTGTTTGTCCTTCCCCGGCCAAAGATACACTAGTGTATCTCATAGTTTTGCCTATCTGTATCTGCGCCCGTCCTCCACGCACCACGCGACGCGTTTTATGGTCGCTGTTCGTGGAATTTATTCAATTGATACGAAAATTGCTGCAATATAAATGCAGTGCTGCCGATCGGATCGAAGGGTACTCTCCTCCGGCACTAGGCCATAAAGCCAGAATATATAGTATATATATGTAGAGAGGATGCAGAGAGATATAGCTTCAGGGACGCGTGGCGAAATGCCTGGCAATTTGTCAGGACAAAAGTCAGGCTTGAAGGTTGAGAAATCGAACCGAGAGAGAGAGAGGGAGAGAGAGAGACGACCCAATGATGTTGCAATTATTGAACCTTCTGTATTTTCAAATTTCCATCATTAATAACACAGGCGGGGCACCAAGGTCCATGG
This sequence comes from Drosophila pectinifera, assembly GCA_008042775.1. NCBI lineage: Eukaryota > Metazoa > Arthropoda > Insecta > Diptera > Drosophilidae > Drosophila > Drosophila pectinifera. Next base: position 36,185 of record VNKC01003889.1, on the reverse strand, counting down.
TCCAGGGTATGGTCCATGGACGACGACTTGCTGCTGTGACCATTAGCGAGTTTCGGCGGAATACGCGTGAATATTTTCCCCGAGTTTTGTGGCTCTAACAAAGGCCTCGGACATCGGCATCGGCTTCGGCATCGGAGCGCATCAATTGAAGGTGAGGCTGAAGGCAGGGGTACTAGTTTCAGGAATGCCAATGGCAGCGCCGCAGGTAACCCTGCACCTATCCGCCCGCCGCTGCCCCTGGTGCTGCGGCCTCATGGCAACCCTGGCAATCGCGAGGCAACTCAAGAAACCCCGTGGAACTTGGCCCAAACTCAACCTGGACATTAACGGTCCCAGCGAGGAGCCGGTGCTAGCATAAAGATCGCCCATAATTATTCATCTTGGGTGGGGATTTCTTTGCCTTTTTCAGAAACCAAGGCAGAGATCTCTCGCCTTCGCCTTGGACTCGAGGACCACTCGCTGTGTTTGTCAACGCAGATGCTAATCACAACATTAGTCGCCGAGATTCCACTTCAGGATCAGGATCAGGATCAGGAGGCTTCCAGCACCGGAACCCAGGGCTCTGATGGTTGGTCTAACCTCGGCGGACGCCCCAGCGGCGGCGGGCGACCTTGAGATCTTGGGCGTATAATTGCAATTGGATGGCAGTCCTGGGTTTCCTTCGCCCCGATGAAGCTGTCCCTGTGTATTTGCCAAACAGATAATTATTTGTGACTAGCTAGCAGCAGGATCTGCAGGATAACCTGCTGGATAACCTGCAGAATAACCTGCTGGAGGGTAATCTGTAGCGGGATGAGGAGGATATGGTGTGTGGTCCCAGGACCAAGGTGACGGAGCGGGCAAATCTGGGGTTAACCGTGAAACGAAGATCCATTACTTTGGTCAAGTTAATGGAGCAATTAGTCCGTGAGTTTTTAAAGGAGATGGAAAATGAAGACATTACTCTGCTTAGGAGAGTTCAAGGCTTGATGTTAAAGTATGAAATATATTTTATAATATTAGTTATAATATTTAGCATAATTTCTATAAGGTTTTTAGAGCTATAATCTTGTAGGGAGCTCTCTTTTATTGAGTTTCCCTGCTTCTTCACCTCTAAAAACCTTTTTAAAAGCCTTATGCTCTCACCTTTCAAGTTTTAACGATCCCTCGACGGCCACACTCCCGGGTATCAATAGCTGCGATATCTGAAACTGCAGCAACTTTAGTGCCTTCCTTGTTTTGTGACAGAAAAGGAAAAATAACAACCACAAGAGGTTGTCAAAACGAAGCCAAATAATCCCAAAACAAATCCCATTCCGATGATAAGCCGGCCAAGGAGTGTGGTTCGGTAGTGGACACGACACTCTGGGAGGACTACTCCTACTCCTCTAACTGGAACTCCACGGGGCTGCCACTCGAGTGTGGTGCAACTATTTACTACCGTTTTCGAGTATTTTTCAAGTCTCCAGATTCCCCGAACCGGGCATTAAGGCTTAAGTAGTCGTAAAAACTACTGCGAAACCGGCAACACTCGCCCAAAAAACACACACTCGAGATGCAAATGGAAGTGGGAAATGCGATTATGGACCACACACATCCCCGAGAGAGTCCCACTGGCTGACCAATAAATACCAATGTGATTTCCACAGCAAAATACTTAGTTGGAAATCTGGATGGTGGCTGTGTGCCTCAAAGTCTCTGCCAGATGAATATTATGTCGACAATTAGTCTCAGGAAAAATGTAAACAAACTGGGGAGCTGGAGTGAAGTCGGAGCAAAGTGGAGGAGTTTCTCCAGAAATTGTTATCGGCAACGGATTCCTGCGGGTTCGGGTTACGCCTGGAAAAGTATCGAACTCGAGATCTGCTTTCTCCGCCATGGATCGTTGGGAGTATCGTAATTTATGGATAGCGCCGCACTGTAAACACTGCACTTGGAAATATTTTAGCTAATTCTACAGTTCTTTTTTATATTACTTTGATTTGAAAAAACCTCGATCCCTTTTTTTACATTTAAACGAGAATTTCATCATTCAAAAAAATTCGTATCTTATTTCAGAGCTAATTCCCTTAATTTATATAAATCAATGTACATTTTTATATTAAAAATATCCAATGTGTAGAGCGCGGAGCTCAATCCAAACCCTAAACTTTATTTTCGATTTACGGCCTAAACATTTTCAATATAAAGACAATCTATATCAGTCGATGTTGATATATCTACACAATAATTGATTCATTATACGGCTTTTCGATTTGCAGCCTAGTTTCTTGGGATATTAAATATATATCTCGCTTAATCTAGGCTGCAAAGCGAAAAGCCGTATAATGAATCAATTATTGTGTAGATCAACATCGACTGATAAAGAAAAGACAAAGAAATATATTAACATAATTTGGAAATAAGAGCATTTCATACTACAAATATTCTAAGAGATATCGCTTAATCTAGGCCTTAAGCGAGGTATCTATTTAATATCTTTTAGAATATTTGTAGTATGAAGTGCTTTTATTTTCATATTATGTATATTATATGTACTTCTTTGTGTTTTCCTTTCAGTGTTCCCTGATAACCGAATCGAAATAACCAACATTGCATGTAATAGGAGCAAACAAACACTTGACACTCCCGCAAGTGGCGCTGAAGGATCGGCGGTATACGTATACAATGTCCTGAACCTGGTCTATGCTAGGATATCTAGGATCTCTGGCATGGAGCCCTGTCCCTTGATCTCGCTCTCTCTCCCCCCTGAAACATAGTTTTTTGTGGGTCGCACATGTTTTGCCATCATAAATCACAAAATGTTATGGGTGCGACATTTCGTGTCGTCCGAAAAACGCACATTTTCACACTTTTCGTCGCCTTCGTAATTTGAATACTTTACGAGAGGCATTATCTTCCCTGGAAATGGTCCGAAAAGGGAACCCTTGGCTGCATTATTAATTACAGCCTTGTCTTGGATTACGTTCCCCGGGGGATGATGTGGGGTGATGTACTTAGATAGTCACCTATGGAGCCTAGATCAAAGGTCGCTCCATTAATACTTTTTCTCCCTTCATTAATACCCCCCATAATTAGAGACGTGGCCCGTGAGCTCAAAGCGTGAACACGCTCCACAGGTGTTTCGCTTTTTTCTGGGCTAATTGAAAAGAGCCGAGATCTGAGACCCCGAATCGATACCCTAAGTGAAACCATTCATGCCAATTCAATTAGTCCTACGAGTTGATCCCCAGCTGATCCCCCGGCTGATCTCCAGGTTGATCTCTAGTAATTCCATTATTAATTAATCAAAGCATCGTTTCGAAAGGAAGGCGCACAGCCAAGCGCGCGCTCTTAACCCTTGGTGGTCCTGAACAGAAAAGGGGGGCAAATTGCAGTATAAGAAAATTCAATTAAGTTAATGTGTAAAGTATTAACTTCCACACTTCCAAGTTAAGATGGTTTTGGGTGGATTATATTCAAACTAAAAAAAGATCAATTGCTTATAGAAAATATACTAAAATTCTAATTTATTAATGGTTTTAAATGGTTTTAATTTGAAGGATATAGTCAGCGATATATGGAAATGATAATTATAAATTGTAGTAAGTATTTTTAAAGGATTTTTTAAGTAAATAATATATTCAAACCCCTCAGTATGCCAACTAAATCTATAGATTCATGTACTACTAAAAGAAAATGATCTTTTACTTTAATATAATTGTAATTATTATTGCCTTTAAATGTATTAAACTAAAAAGAAGAACTCTTGGGTAATTATTAGGTAATTTTAAGGTCTTTCCTAGTCATCGACCTCTTTAAAAAATAAAGAAAATTATATTTTTTTAATATAATTGTAATTATTATTGCCTTTAAATGTATTAAACTAAAAAGGAAAACTCTTGGGTAGGTATTAAGTAATTTTAAGGTCTTCTTAGCCATCGATCTCTTTAAAATCTTTTCCTTGCCCTTATAAAGGATAGCCCTACACCTACCCACCTTCCTTTCGCCAGCACATCTCTCCCAATGGGTTAAATACTCGGCCAAGCATTTTGATTGGCGGTTGGCAGTTTACTTTGGGGGCTGCCGCCGCCATGGAAAGCCCAACCACCGAACTGCTCAACTGCCGGATAAGTTAACCACCATTCCACTGCCGTCGCCACTGCCCACCGCCGCCGCCACCTCCACCTCCAATCCACCTCCCGTCCACCTCCTTTCCCATTTCCCATCCACCAAACCGCGGCCCGGACCGCCATATTGCTAAATCACAAACGCAAATAAAGCATAAAAAGGGAAAATAAATGGAAAAAAAAGAAATAAGTAAAGAAGAGAGAAACAGCCGGCAAAATATGAAAGTCGGCCGATGTTTATGACAAGCGCGGCGGCTAAAATCAAAGTCAATGGCTTGGTCACCAGCCGTCGCGCTCTCTGTCTCTCTTTTTGTCGTAAAGGTGTAGTGCCGTTTTTTATTTTATTATTAGATTTTTCTACCGACTCATCCTGTTTTTGCGACATTTTCGTGGCCTCTTATCAAAAAATACGGGTTGGCTCCGTTTTATAGCCGCCGCGTAGAGCAAATAGCGCCGCCGTCTGAACTGAATGATGATGATGGCGATGATAATGACGATGATGGGGGAGTGGTGCCTGATAAGCCCAGGTGAACGTCGGGGAAGCAAGCAAGGCCTCCTCCCGGGCCTGGGGTGAGGTGTTTTAAGGTAGCTGGCACGGCCCGAGTGAGGCGTAGATATCGATTTTGGGGGAGGAGCCACCACCAGCGGTGAGTCATTATATCAATGGAACTCCCTACTTGTCCCTTGCGACAACTAGAGGTTGAGGGGCTGGGAAAAGCTAAGTTATTCATGGAATTTTTAGGAAAAGAAACTAGTAAATAATACTTTATCTTTAAATCTTTATCTTGTATAATTTTGTTTAATTAATTCTTAAATAAACTCTTTAAGTTGCTTTGGGATGTTATAGGTATTATTTTTATTATGTTAAATTCGTCCTAAGGGTACTAAGAACCGCAGCTTAAAATAAAGATTTAAAGCATTTAACAAAAATAGACAAATGTAATTAGTTAATGTAAAGTTAACCATTATTTTCCAATTGTTTTAATAAATATTTATAAGTTATAGGTATTATGGTTATGATGTTACCCACCAAAAAGGTCTGCCTTTAAACATAAGCCCTAAGGGTACTAAGAACCGCAGCTCAAAATAAAGATTTAATGCTTTTAACAAAAATAGTCCAAATGTAATTAATTAATGTAAAGTTAATCATTATTTTCCTATTGTTCTAATATATATTTACCCAATAAATAAGGCATAGTTTCATTTTAAATTTCAGTTTAAAGTTCACCAGCAGTTTGGGCTAACTCTTTTTGGGTTTGCTAACCTGCAGCAACCCTTTGTGGCTGTGTCTCGAAAGGATTAATCTAATTATTTTGGCAAATATTAAGAGCAATCCTTGCCAGGGGAGGTAACCATTAAACCTTAAACCCTTTGGATTCGCTACAGGCTCACAGGGTTCTGTTATGGGGGAGTTGCCTCTCGCTGCACTAATATGACCAGAGAAGTCAACTGGCAAAGGATCAATCTAATTATTTTAGCAAATACAAGGCGGCAACCCTTCTGCGGACTAAACCCTTCCTTGATTCGCTACACCACGCACTCCGAAGAGCCAAAGGACGAGAGGCAGTGACTCCTTTGGCAGGGACAAGGACGCAGCACACAGGGAGGCAGCGAACAAGCTATGAAGGATTACTAATCCTTGGGCTACTCCTTTTGTCCGCGTTCCGTTTTCCAGGTACGAGGCGATACGATGGTCGTGCGTGAGCCGAGGAAGATGTATCTTGTATCTTGTGTCTTTGGGAAGGAGTAAAAGTGCGTCGCGCCCACCGCAATGCGAAAGACAATGGCTCGAAGCCAACAAAGTCCAGTTCAGGATGCAGAAAGGGGCAGCGTTTTTAGGGTTAGGAGTTCCAGGATCGCCTGCTCGGTTTTACGACACCCAAACAATCCCGAACTGAACCCGAACTCGCACTCCCGGCTACCTGTATCTCTCCCCTTTAATTACGCTGGTAAAGGGTACACCCCTTTTCCCTACAGAACGAGAGAGGAATATTGTTTTGGTTGTGGCAACTTTATGGGTCGCCATGTCCTTGGGCTTCGACAGCACAATTCGCGGAGTCGCGGTGGGCGTGACGCCTTTATGGTGTGTTTAGATACTTTTCGCAAGCAAATTCAAAAATCGCAACAATGCCGCATGCACCCGTCCCTCGGCAGCCTTGACTTCTGCAGAGATCTGTCTCTGTTTATTATAATGCTCATATTTTACCTAATTATCAATGCGAAACTCAAGGACTGCCGCGGCCGTGGAACAATTTTAGCAAGTTTTTGGCGTTTTTCGCCAGGGAAATCTCTTGGCTTCTTGGAAGTACTTCTGAAATTGATTTTTTTCCCTAGCACTCGAGAGAGCTCTGTCTGTGTTTTTGCCATGAAATCGCAAATTGCCTTTGGGTTGAGCCTTGAACCAAGGCTCCTCCATCTCAGAGCGCAGTGCCTGAGAAAATTTGCGCTGCTCTGTAACCCCTTCCCTGAGGAATCCGAGTGCTATTATATGAAATTGCTCCTAGAGATGGAACCGAAACCAAAATGGTGACGGGAAATCAATAAAAATGCTTATTGAATTTTCTGAGGGGAAAATCTTAAGATTATTGGCTTCAGAAGGAATCTATATTAACAAAAACTATTTAAGCATGTGCAAAATAGTTTAGATACATTTACTTTGTCCTATGTAAATTATAAATATATTAAAAATATTATTATGGAATTTATTTGAAGTAGAACACATTACAAATGCTTTAGATCTTTTCATTTTGTAATTGAAAAGTGAGATTTTAACTTCAAAATATTTTTTATACATGAAATAGATTTAACTATTTAATAAAGGATTTTTTCAATACGATTTAAAGAATGAACGAACGTTCTAAGCTTTAAGTTTTATATAATTTATTAATAATATATATACTTGGGATATAGAATAAAAGACACAACATATCGTAATAAACAAAAATTATAATAAATAATAAAGCAACTCTATATATGGGAATATATATAGGTATATATAGAGTTGGTTTATTATTTATTATAATTTTTGTTTATTACGTTAATATGTTGTGTTTCTTTTTTCCAATGTGTATATTATTATTACTTCCCCGAATATAACAAAGACCCAAAAACAACTTCTTTCAGTAGCTTGGAGAAGTTCAATTCACAGAAAAATTCCTAGATTTTCCTTAAAAGTGAAGGCCATCAAAAGTGTCGATCCAAATACTTAAAAATTCGCCTCAGTTTCCTTTAACAAAACGTAGTTTTTAGGGGAAAAGCAATGTCAACCTCTGGCATATGGCCCACTAAAAAGTCATCTTTACAATTATATTGCTTATGACTTTGCCTCGGCGACTTTGACATTTTTCTGCTCTAAAAAATCTAATTTTATTCGTGGAAACAGCGAAAAAATACCATAAAATTTCAGCATGGCCCCGAAAAAAACAAAAACAGACAAAGAAGTGAAGAAAAAACATTGCTAAAAACCGGGTCAGAGTCCAGGAGCTCGGAGTCAAAAACCAAGGGTCTCGTCTCCCATCTTCTGCGAAGTGTCTTCTCCGAGGCGTTTTATGATGCCAAAGAAGCGACTAAGTAAGTTGTCATTTTTCGGTTTATGATGATGATTTTTTTTGCTCTCGTTGTTATATTTTTTACGCTCTACATTTTTACATTACTCGTATTTTTTTCGCTTTTCGCCTGCCAGGATCCGGGGACAAAGGCAGGCTACTAATGTCGGCCAGCGGGCCCAGGGTATTTATAGTTTTTTATGGCTTTATGGCCGAGGCTATGACTTCTTTATTGGTGCAGGTCCTTCCTAGGTCCAGGAAGAAGTCTCAGGCCTTCCCATCTTTTTATGGCCAGCTATATCTATCTTTCCGTTTCCGTGAGCCGAGCGGCAGCCGGAGGATCGGATCTTGGTCCACATGCAAATATATGCTCTCGGCTCGGGGACATGTGTGGATTCCCCTTAATCCTTTCTGGCCATGTGTTGACAGCAATAATAACAGTAATAATAATAATGGTACTAGCGAAGAGCAAGCAGGAAGTCAGTGCCATATATCACGGCTGGGAAATATTCGGCCCCGGGTCTTTCATGTGTCGCCTACTCCACTCCACTCCACCTCGCACTCCGCACTCTCCACGCTCTGCTTGTGTTTGTTGTTTATCTATTTATTTATTTATTTGCTTTCGTACACTTATGACATGATGTTAATTACCGGGGCAGGAGTACTGGAAGGGGTACTGGCCGCGCTTCGCTTTGAAATGGAAAAGTTCGCCGCCTGTTTGTCAACCGTCAACAGCGGCGACAATTGGCCTAAACGCCAACGAGAGAGGTTAAAGCTGTCCCGACTCTGAGTTCCCGTTCCAACATCCACATCCGATGTTTGAACGGATCAAAAACGGAGACATATCCGAGGGACACACGCGGGGAAAAAACCCCGCAGGATCAGTGTCTTTGATCTTTTGGTAAAGTTTATGTTAAATTATTGTCTAAATATTGTTTAATTGGCTTTCGGGCCGGTTTGTGACGAAGTGTGTCGCAATGGGCTTAGTTCCCGGACTCTTCCTGTGTCCCTGCAACCTCCTGATCCCCGGTAAAACCTGGTAAATCAATGGGAATGTTTCTTGTTTTGCCAACTCAAAGGATTAGCCGCTTAGATCCTTTGCGGAAATATGCTAGCCGCGCCGAAGTCGACAAGTCAAAGTCATGGGAATGTACACGGACTTCGGAAGCAGGATAATGGGATTTGAATTTTCCCTTCTGCGGGGTAAAGTATATAATTTCTTAAAGTGCGGAAAATCCAAGATGAGAAAGGGGGAGAGGATTTAATTCCGGAAGCAAAAATGTGTCATGTGACTTGGACAAAAAAGTTTATTCTTTTACTTTGCTGTTAGAATTTTTCACTACTTGTTAATACATTTTAGCCAGCCTTTAAATCAAAGGGTTTCCAATGTAGAACAGTATACATTTAATTAAACATTTTATAGACATTTTTAAAGGCTTAAATATTTAATTTCTTTGTTAATTCTATATGTGTTTTAAATCAATAATTTCCCTCGAGAAAGGGAAGGTTTCCTGCTTTTAGAAAATGTTGAGTAACACAATATTAACTCAATAACAAATACTTTTAAATAAGAAGTCTTAATCGTTGTAAATGTAATGTTTTTCACATATTTCCCTCTACATTTTTTATTTAATTGTAGGCTAATTGTTACTCTCCAAGTTAATTTCAAGGTGTTTTAAGAGAACAATCCACAAAACGGCACCTGCCTGCCATACGATTCAATTACAGCTTATTAAATGATTAGCCAAGTGAGTAGCATGAAGCATTTCAAAGTGAAAAACTCATTAAAGATGATTTGACAAGCCTGCCTGGTTGCACTTCAGCCTTAAAATTGTAAAAGTTCACTTAAGTATTAACTATTAAAACGAGAAACTCTACATTATATTTTAAGGGGTTATACTTAACTGAACTGCTTCTTAACTAAGCTTAGTCATTTTAATACTTAAATATAAGTTAAGAAAATAAAAGTTATTGCCACCATAGAGGATTCTGTAACTATTTCAAACTATTTAATGAAAAACTTTGGGCTAAAATTTAATTATATTATATGTGACTAAATCCAATATATGACAACAAAACATTTCAGGTTACAGTCTGAATTAAATTATAGTTCCCTAAAACTCAAAGAAATACAATATACGTCCAATAATATCATATTAAATTTGAATAAAACCTCTACTTATTATTGTAAAATATGACTGGCATATCCTGGGCCAGGAAGCAACCCTTTCCATTCAAAAAATCAATCATTTTCCCGTTCAATCTCCGCAAAATGGCCAAATTACAAATTTCCTCGCAACGCTTTGAAGCGACTAATTGAATTTCCAGATTAAAGTGTAAAAAAAATACTGATTTGCAATTGCAAATTAAAATTTAAGTGAAAACGAATCACGGGGCAGGGGCAGGGGCAAGGGAAATGCGGGCAAGGGACAATAGATTACAATATCCTGGGGCGCAGGAGACAGCAGGACAGCAGGACAGCATATTTAAAAGGCACACGTTTCTGGGGGTAAGAGTAAGCAGCAGGGCAGCAGGGCAGCTGGGCCAAGGGATATATATGGCACATGCGCCTGGGTGGGATTGGTCTACGACGGGTCCAGGAGCAGCAGTTGCTACAGCAGCACGCAGCAGCAGCAGCAGCAGCAGCAGCAGCAGCAAGCGGCAGGCAGCAACTTCGGCGGCAGCAGCAGCAACTACGGCAGCAGCAACAGAGGCAACACCAGGCAACACCAACAATATCCAAGGCTTCCGCTTGTTTACGGAAAAAGCCAAAAACCCAAAAGAGATACAGATACAAAAAGGCAGCGAAGAGATACGGCCAGACAGCCAATCGGAGAGCTCCGTATGGCAGCAGGTAGGCGTGGACGTATCTGCCATTTCCAAGTGCGACAACCACCCCGCCGAAAAGGCCCAGCTGCCGTTGGTCCGGACTCTGCCGCCGCCGCTCCTCGCCTCTCCCCTCCTCTCCTCCGCACTTCTCGGGCGGTCCACAAAAACGGGTCCAAGCGTCACCGGTTGCAGTCAGTTATTAACGAGCGCTACTCCCGGCAGCAACACATCAGCAGCAGCAGCAGCAGAAGCAGCAGCAGGCAGCAGCCACGTACCCTCAGCAGCAGCAGCACCACCACAAGTCACTCAAAAAGAGAGAGAGAGAGAGGGATATAGCAGAGAAAGAGGGAGTGCGAGATAGCGACGGAAAAAGAGAGAGAGCAACACACATCCAAGGGTTCGGTTTTCGACTCGTTTTTCGTGTCGATATTTTCAACGTTTTGAGTCGGAGAGCGGCCAACGGCAAACGAATTCAGTTTGTGTCGAGACGTTGTCGGTGGCACGTCGCAATCCATAAGAGCGCTCAGCCTGCAGATACAAAGATACGCAGCCACACAGATACACAGATACACAGATACAAGTGCCAAAGCAAAAGCGTGTTTAACCAGAGTGCAGTTTCGATCGAAAACCGATTATCTACCAAATATAACCAAAAAACAGCGGCTAAAACCAGACAACAAGTGCAATGTCTTCCACATCGGCCTCGCCCATCAGCAACATAACCGTGGACGACGAGCTCAACTTAAGCGGAGAACAAGGTGGGTCTCGTAGCTACAATATCTGTTAGATACTTGCGCAAAAGATACGCTAAAAAGTTAGCAACTGCCGACGGCAAAATGGATTATTGCCAGATTACTTTACATTTTTGTGATGTTTTTGATATCAATTAGTTGCTAGAACTAAATAAAACAATAATATCTGAGTTAAAATGAATATTAAAAAGAATTAAAAATAATATTTAAAAATTAATCAAAGTTAAAGTCAATATACTGTAGAGTAAATTAAGTTTTAAAAGCGGATTTTCAACAGAAAATTACCACAAAATAGCAGCATTGATTTAAGTTCGAAATATATGAATCAATCAGTTTAAAAACTTTTTTTATAATATTTAAAAAATTCCCTAAATTTCTCTATAAACTCCAAACTAACTTGGAAATATTTCTCTCTTTTATTTTCTAGACTTTGCTGAGGAAGACTTCATAGTGATCAAGGAGGAGCGGGAAACGAGTCTGTCTCCAATGCTGACGCCACCGCACACGCCCACCGAGGAGCCGCTGCGGCGGGTTCATCCCGCGATCAATGAGGAGGCGGTGGCCACCCAGCTCCACATGCGACACATGGCCCACTACCAGCAGCAGCAGCAGCAGCAGCAGCAACAGGCGCAGCAGCAGCAACACCGCCTCTGGCTGCAGATGCAACAGCAGCAGCAGCAGCAACATCCGGCTCAGTATCCAGTTTACCCCGGCAGCCCCGCCGATCCCGTGGCCGTGCATCAGCAGCTGATGAACCACTGGATCCGCAATGCAGCTCTCTACCAGCAGCAGCAGCAGCAGCAGCAGCAACAGCAGCAGCATCCGCACCATGGTCACCATGGACATCATGGGCATGCCCATCATCCCCATCATCCGCACCATCCCCACCATGTCCGTCCCTATCCCGCCGGCCTGCATAGTCTCCATGCCGCCGTTGTGGGTCGCCACTTCGGAGCCATGCCCAGTCTAAAGCTGAGTGGCTCCAGTGGAGCTCCAGCGGGAGCGGGCACTGGCAGCAGTCGGCCAAAGAAGCAGTTCATCTGCAAGTACTGCAACCGGCAGTTCACCAAGTCCTACAACCTGCTGATCCACGAGAGGACTCACACCGATGAGCGACCCTATTCCTGCGACATCTGTGGCAAGGCCTTCCGGCGGCAGGATCACCTCAGGGATCACCGGTACATCCACTCCAAGGACAAGCCCTTCAAGTGCAGCGATTGCGGGAAGGGCTTCTGTCAGTCGCGGACCCTGGCCGTGCACAAGGTGACCCACCTGGAGGAGGGTCCGCACAAGTGCCCCATCTGCCAGCGGAGCTTCAACCAGCGGGCCAACCTGAAGAGTCACCTCCAGAGTCACAGCGAGCAGAGCACCAAGGAGGCGGCCACCACCAGCCCCAGTGTGCCAAGCCAGGCATTGAGCTTGCCTCAACCTGAGAACTTGGCCCAGCACCTGCCCGTCCTGGATCTCTCCTCCTCATCCTCCTCCTCTGTCTCCGTCTCGGAGAAGCCCAAGAGAATGCTGGGCTTCACCATTGACGAGATCATGAGCAGATAGATTGACCGGAGGGCCCCGAGACACAACAACCTGGTTTCTGTTGAGAGATTCAAAGAGATTCAGAGACTCAGAGAGGGCTGGAGAGCAGCCAACGCCGCCGCCAGGCATGGGAAATGCCTGGAATGGAGAACCGAGTCCAAGCTGGCCAAAGGTGGAAACCGCTAAATCCTCGCCAGCCAACGCGCAGCCCCAGTGAGCAGACGAAGCTGTAGCAGAACAGTCATCCTCCGTGCAATCGATCGTTGCATCAAAAAAACAAAAAGTTAAACCAATGCCAAAGTCCAAATAGCAGAGGAAAAACCTGATGAAAATCCAGGAAGAGAAAAGTATCCTACACAAGAAAGCAAACAAAAAACAATTCCAAAACACACACAATTGTAAACTATATAAACTTAAAGCCCTAAATATAATTGTAATTATACCTTAACTATATATATTATTATTATTGTACCTTATAGTTTGTAAATGTTATGTTTCCATAGTTCAATCAAATCAAACTACGACTAATCCCAGACATACAAAACCTCAAGCCCAACTTGGTTATTGAAGAAAGACTGTTTTAATAATTATTGTATTTATAATATTATTACAATTACAATTACTTGAATTGAATAAATCAAATCAATCGATGGATTGTTTAAACGTTAAAAAAAACCCAGACAATGTGTCATTGATTTAAACAAACAAAGATACAACGATCTCATTACCCTCTTTAGTCTGTACATAATAGTTATGCCTAAAAAATATATACCTAAAATAATGAAATATATAAATGGAAAAGTAATGTTCAAAACTGAAAACTAAAGGTGCTTCTTTCTTTAAGGCAATGGGGGATTTTTGGGGGATTTTTCACCACATTTAATATGCAGTTCCTGGCTAATAGTAAAGGCTCTATAAAATATACTTTTAGGAAGAGTTTCTACCGGTTTGCTGCTATTATTTATTGATTTTTCTGGCTCAGGAAATATTAATCTTATTAATAATCTCTGAAGTATCGCTGTTATCTGCGGGCAAACTCCCACACCTTCTTTGACATGTCGACTACTTCATGCTCATTTTTGATTCAATTTACTTATTTGGCCATAAGTGTAGACATCAAGCAGCAGCTGTCAAAATTTATTAACCATTGGCATAACTCAGGTATAATTTTATGCCATGATTTTTGTGCATTTTTAAGCAGCTCTATTAATTTGTTCGGGTTGCGCCGATTAAGTAAGCAGAAGTCTCCAAAAAAGAGGCAACAACTGTCGCAAAAGTTAATTTATGAAATCAAATTGAATTAAGTTTTTGGGTGTTTTCGACTTGATCTCGATTTCGATTTGGTTTTTAGTTTATTGTTCCATTTTTGAGGTGTGGTCTCCCGAATATTTATGGCATGTGTTTCAGTTTGGATTCCATTGTGGTGGCTTCTTTAGAAATAGATTCGGGAACGTGCCAAATGGACTTTGAAATAGGCCTAGTCTGAGTCTGATTCTGAGGTTTTCCATTATTACAGATATTCCTTTGCCATTTCTCCTGAGCACGCTTCTTACTGGGAACTGTCAATTTAAGATTGTGATCTTTGTCTCTTGAAAATCAGCCATGGAATTGTCTTTAATTGAGGCCTGAGGTCACTGCAAAGGACTCCCCGGGTGAACCCGCATCATAGGCCTACATCTGCCTCATTTGCTGCTCGATTTTCCACTGCCATTACCATTACCATTTCCATCTCCATTTTCCCTTTTTCTCCACCTTGATGACACTTGGACCTGGCCCTTTGTCTTGGCTTTGATTTTGTTTTGTCTCTCAGAAGGCAAGCAGAAAAGTGCCAACGTATATATTCGCCAATTGATGTCTACATTCGGGTTTCCTTCTGGCCAGGATCTCTATTCTTGACAAGTATTCGGGACGCGCCCCCGTCGGGGCTCAGTGTCTCCTGCTGTCTTTCGGCCAGTGTGGGTTTGGCCAGAAGGCGCAGCAAGATCCTCGACAGGATCCGAGGCCTAGTCTTATCTGTCCAGATTGGTTGGTCGCTCGGTCAACCGTAGGACTTGTGTGTTTTGCAACACTTCGCAGCGGGCAGTTGCCGAGGCCGAGATTTAGGCACACACACCTTGTGTCCTTATAATTGCACTGCGTACAACCAAAATATTTTGTGAAAGTCCCAGCGGGGTGCGAGGATCCTTCGAGCATCCTTCTTCCTGTGTCTGAGCCTGAGCCTTGGCCGAGGCCTGTGCCTGACCAGATTGATAGGTGTTTGTCCGCATGGGGTAGTGTCCTTTTTTGGGCCACAATTAAACGTATCGGTTCCGCAACTAGGGTGGCCCTGGGCCTCTGGCATCTAGCCTCTAGCATCTCGTATCCTGTGGCTGATGTCCTGGCCATTGTATATTCTAGTGGGCTGGGACGTGCTGGAATAAAGTCGCCTGCCAAAAGTGAGCCATTTACTGACACAGGGGCACAGGATCCTCTGTTTTTGGCTCCTACCGAGCATGCAATTTTAATGAGCTGCCCGAGGGAAGACAGAGAGATCCTCTGTCCACAGGACATAACCCATTGTCCCGAAACACGTTCGCACTTGGCCTTGTTGTTGAACCACTGAGAGGGACCTCGACCACCCAGAAAAGCCAGAGCCAGAGCCAGAGCCAGTGAGGTGTCCAATTAAAACGTTGCAAATCAATTTTCGGTATCGCATCGAATCGAGGACACGCTTAAAATGGCCGCTGACAAGACACACTCAGGGGATGGATGATGATGATGATGATGATGACAGCATTACCGCCGTAACATAACTTGAAAGCCACACACATAACTACACACAAAAGTTGTCAAGTGAGCCAAGCCCAAGAAAAAAATGTTGAAAAAATATAGAAAAAAAGGAGGGAGGCATTAAAAAGCGCAGACAAAACAAAACTTGTCTCTCGTAATTGTACATTGTCTAGATTGTCAGCTTTTGGAAGTGGAAGTGGTTTTTGATATGCCGCCGACACATCGGCATTGCCACTTCACCGGTGCCATTTCCAGCCGGCTTTCAGGGAATATAATTGGTAAGAATATATGTGAACGATGGTGCTTGGCTTTATATTTTATGTAAGTTAGGAAATCAGCTATTGCCATTAGGTCTGAGTAACTCAGCCAAGATCATTGCCAACCAACTATTAGACTCCAAATAAATTCAAGAGTTTTATTCACTTTCAGAGATGAGCCTGTGGGAACCCAGTTAAAATCAGTAGAAAGTTCTGAAAGCTCTTACTTGTCAGATTATTCATACTTTAAACCTATACATAAAAGGCAATAAATACCTTGAATCTAGAAAACTACCATGAGTCATGGCTGGTTTTCTTATCAAAGCGTTCTATGATAACTAAGCACCTGTGCAAAATCCACTCTCCCAAGACCAAATCACACACTACTTTACCCCCATAATCAACCCTCTTCACATATATTCCCCCCTGTGTTATTTTAACCCCTTTTCTGGCCACATCTCTGGGTACTTGATACTGGCTCGTTGAATAATGTCGACTGCGTGGCGCACAGTAGTTGCATGTGTCACAATGTCGCAGCCTAATTGCACTCTACAAGCGTAGTTACTTAGGGAAAAGAACTCGGAAAACCCGGTAGACAAGCGCCTACATCCACTCCACAGACAGGCAGGTCGGAGGGGGAGAGATACAAAGATACTCAGATACCGAGATACTCACAATTAGATACTCGAAGAAGGAACCAGCTACGACCTGGGCACTTGAGTCGTCGTCGACGAGGAGCAGGCACTCTGGGTGTTCGTTTTTATGGCCGACGCGTCGCCGCTATCGATCGACTATTTTGACACTTTTGTTTTGCCTAAAAAGGTGTTTTAAATATATAACTTACTTAGGAGGGGCTACACCGAAAATCTCAATCAACCGAAGCACAAAAACCACTGTCTGGGTTAAGTGCACTGGGGAAAAACTCACTATAGAATAAGGAATATATTTAATGGTTAAGGGAACTACCATTTGGAAATACATCCAAGATTAATGGGTATTTGTTTTAAAATAGTTATTACTTGAGGCCTTGCAAAAGCATTTTATTAAAGTTGTTTCAATATTAAATAAAGCATGCTTTTATTGCACTATAATTCCCAACTATCTAGTCGCAACTTTTCTTTAAACCTACCATTTAGAAATATATACAAGATTAATAGGTGTTGCTCTAGATTAGTAAAGTATTTTATTAAATTTTTTTCAATATTAATTAAAGCATATATCGCCTGCGTTGCATTATAATTCCCAACTATCTAGCTGCAACTTATTGCTAAATGTTGTGGTCGCTCAGCAATCGGACCTATATATATATATATAATATATATTCTTATAATATATAATATTATTCTTAGTAAAAATATTAATATATGTAACAAATAAATAAATATTCTAGTCTTCGTAATTATTTTTTTAATAATTAAGCCTTAATTGGTTTGGTTTTCTAGGCCGTGTTACTTATTATCTTAATATTTCTATGGCTTAATTATGGTTTGATTTCCAATTTAAAAATATATCTAGAAATTTCCTTTAGTTAACTTCTAAGTCTGTTTTAGATGCTCATTTTCTGTCAGTGTGTGGCCACTAACAATTTAATCACCTGAGGAGGTGATTTCCACTGTCCTGACTTTTTCCCGCCTTATCGAAAGGGCTCAATCTCCGGAGAGCCAGTGCATTAATTGACACCTAGGAGTGGAAATCGAAACCGGAGACCCTCGGAGAACCCAGGAGACAGGGACAGGGATCGGGGACGGGGACAGGGACAGAGCAGTGCTGCTGTCAATTAGGTTGCTGAATTTATCACCGGGCACAAATCAGTTTGGGAAGGAAAATTGGTTGGTTTGGCCCGAAAAGAAATGAAGGCTAGGAGAGCGATCAATTCCATGGACAGCCACGACACCTCTGGCGCATAGGGGGGACCTCCCATACGGGGTTTTGGAAGAGAACCTAATTGAATTACCAGGGGAAAGAAATCACCGCACAGGTGATAAAGGTGGTATCAAGTTAGTTAGTGTCTTCGGAGACCATCTTCCATGGTTTCTGTCCCCCCCTCTCTTGACAACTCTTTTGTTTGTTTTCACTTGTCCACTGTCTGTTTTATTTTTTATTATTTCATCCTCCGTTCGTTTGACATTTTAATGCGCCCGCGTTGGCTTTGTGTGTAGTGTGTGTAGTGTGTGGTGTTGGCCACACACAACAACAGGGCCAATGGTGTGATGGCCATAATCCGATATAAATAAGACATTATAAGAGGCTCCCCCCTCCTCACGAACCGATTCCTAAGCAGGATCCTCTGCGGGCTCCCCTGGGAATATAATTCCCACATTGTGGGTTTACAAGGAATCGACGACATGTGGCGCTCAAAAAAGCTTTTATTTTTATTTTATTTATATTTTTTTTGGAGAAGGAAAATGACTGAAACCGAAAGATGATGGGACTTGAGTCATGGACCACCTAACTAGATGCGAGTTGGAGTTCTCGGCTCGTTATACATATATCCTCCCATTATTCATTCCCAAGTGGCTCTGGCCACAAATTCGATTAAGAAAAGTGAAAACAAGGCTAAGGCAGGGGTGTAGTTTAAAATGCGTTGAAATTAATGAGCAAGGAAAGGGTTTAAAAGGAGAGTAGGTTATGAAATAGGGGGCTTAAATACAACCACAACTTTGGCCGCAAGCGAAAAGCGTATAAGGGAAAAATTATTCTATAAATATATTAGAGCGATACCTTTTATGCCTTTATAAAGAGAGGTATGGGTGTAGTTAAAAAGATAGGTAGGTTTTTCCCCAAAAATATAACTTATTATACTTATATTAAACTCTATATCTCCTTGGGGTTTCCCCCTTTCGACTACGCTCCTGGTTGATCTGCTAGCCAGCGTTGATCGATTGATTTCATCGATTATGGCACAACAACAGTCAGTCAGGTCTCTGGTCTCTGGTCTCCTGGTCTCAATGTTTATTTGTTTATTTGTTTGCGCCCCTCGCACACGCAAACAACACGGATTGCCAAAGGGAGACGCGGACAAAACACATGATCAATTACAAGCCCAGGCAGGTTCCCCAGCTCTCCAGATCCCCAAGTTCCCGGCAAGTTCCCAAGCCGTAGCCGTAAGCCCACGCTCTCCGGGATCTCCCCGTCCCCGCCCCCGCCTCCTCGTCGAAAACCACGGGCAGGCGCGCACAGCTTCTTTCACTTATTATTAAAAGTAACAAATTATTTTCAATTGATTTACACACGCTGGCAGTTCAGTTCAGCAGTTCAAAAGCGGTACACCCGCGCACCAAAAAACCGTCTGAGAGGGGAAAAAAAAAGGTAAGAGCCAAAGCCAAACCCTGACCCTGAAAACCCCCTACCAAAATCCCTCACTCTCCGGCTGTTGATTAACCACTCACTGGGAACATTTAATGTGTAATAACGATTTGTATCCGAGGCACAAAGTAGTTATGTTGAAATTCCTTTGCCGCCGTCGCTGTTTAGCATCATTAATCATCAGAATGGGGAATCTTTTCAGGGAGTTCGGAGTCGGTCGGAATCGAACAGAACACCTACAACCAAGTTGCCAAGTATCCAAGCATCCAAGTATCCAAGTATCCCAGTGGGTTCACATGGAGAGATCTTCCGAGTTCGGAACAATGATCTTGGGCACCAGGCGATATTTCATATCCATAAACGGGCAAACGGCAATAGGGGGCTTAGGGGTTTAGGGGGTGCCTTACTCCATAGATGGCCCTCTTCTTCTCCTCCTCCTCCTTCTATGCACCGATTTAACGCCCCGACATTTACATATGTTTGTTCCCGCACCCCTGAACTTCAACCTGAGAATCTCAATTGGCGTTGGCGTTTGCCCAGTGTACGTGCCCACAAATTATGTTTCTACACATTTACATGCCTCTGACATGCACTCCACGGCGGGATCAGGCACTGAGCAAAAATAAGCAACGAGAAACTAAAGCAATTAGTTCATTAATTAGGGCCTTATTGAATTTATTAAGTGACAGCATTATAAAATGCGAAAAAGTTATTAGAAATTAATATAGTAAAGTTAGTCGCCTATTCTTGTATATGCAAAAATTGATTTTATTTCATTAAATTATGTCAAGTTAATGCAGAAGTGCACAAAGTCTTGACTTGCCGCTACGCGCACAGTATGCACATAATGTAATCAAGGCACCAATGCGGTCAAATTCTAATTTCTGGGAAAATTGAGCGTTTTTAAAAGTAAAATAGTTATTTGTATGCAATATTACATAGAATGTTTGCTATTTTTCTCATAAAGTTCCTAAACTTTGCTCTATTTGATTCGCACAGTATGCACATAAAGTAAACAAGGCACCAATGCAGCAAAATTGTAATTTCTGTGAAAATCCAGCGTTTTTAAGAGTAAAATAGTTACTTGTGTGCAATATTAAATAAAATGTTTCCTATTTTTCTCATAAAGTTGCTAAACTTTGCTCTATTTCTTACGCACACAAATATTTACTGTGCAATACATTTTCTGTCAGTGTAAGGACCGCAGTTTCAGGCTGGGATTCAGCTGGGTATCTCTCCAGCGCTCTCCACTGGAGAGATGAGATGCATCCGAGAGCCTGGCTCACCGGGGTGTCCCTGGGCATCAAAGTCAAAGCCTCGTCGATGCCTCGTCATCATCCATCCCATCGACAGTGTCGGGGTTTTTTAGTTAGGTTCCTCTTTTTATCCAGTCTTTCACAGTTTTTTGTTTTTATTTTTATTCGTATTTGTATTTGTATTTTCGTTGTTTTGGGTGGGTGCCCAGCATACCCGCTGCGCGATCATTGGGTTCGTTGAGCTTTCTACGTTAATTTGTTAACAACAATACGACGAGATACGCGATGCGGTGTCGCAATCGCAATCGGGCAATCGGAATCGCGTGGAGATGTGAGATCATTATGATATGGTAATTATCCGCCGATTGATTGAAGAGCGTTGAAAATTTGCCACAAATTTTGAACTTAAGTGGTTTTCGGTTTGAGGGTTTAATGGAGGCTACACATCTTCGGAAGAAAGTTGATGTTAAAATTGTAAGTTTTCAAATCAGAATTTAAGTTATTTTTTTTATAATTCTATAAAATGTGCATTAAGTATAATGTTGAAATATCTGAATATATTATTAAAAATATTATTTTATCGAGCTTAAGATTAATATCATTGCTCTCAAAATTTAGAAAAACTAAAACTTCTATAAACGTGAACATAGTTTTAAATTTATAAATCATTTTTAAAATACTCAGAGTAGTTTTTTCATTCAAAATTTAATTGAAAAAATGTTCTTACAAACATTGCAATAGTAACAAGTAAGAAATATAATCTTTACAATAAAATAAGTATCTTCTTGCTTCACAATATTACTTTCACATATTTTTATATTTTGTTTTTTATGATTAATTTTTTCCAATCGAAGAACAACCATTAAAATCTCTCTTTCATTCACAAAAACCACTAGAAATCTATTCGAAATGTGAATGGAACCCGATAGTTCCCATGAAGATCCAACGACGCGAAATATGGTATATAAATCCATTGATCTCCTGCATATAAATATGAATGAGGCCCGCGGCCAGAAAAAGAATTGTCTGAATAGATTTCGAAGCCGCTGCTAGAGAAGAACCGTTCGTTGGCCATTTTCACATGATTATTATGGGAATGGGAATGGCCAATAAAAACAAAAAACAGAGAAAAAAAAAGAATCCGCGCCGCCACTTTTACATATGCAGAAAAATAAACGTAATTCCCTTGCCTTCTTCTCGTTGGCCAATTCGCCAAACTAATTTCAAGACCATATTGCATGATGTAGTGGGTACAAGAGGCGATTTTTATGTTAAGCACAAGGAATTCGGGCTATTAGCGCCAAAGGATTTTCTCATGGTTTAAAAATACTCAACGTGCGACAAATTTCGCCGCCGGCCATCTGAAGCACGAAAGCTGCACGCGGAGCAGGCCGCAGTTGAGCTCGAGTGGCTCGCCGGTTGGCTACACAGAGAGAAATGTGTTCAAAATACTGAATAAATATATATAAAATTTTATTAAAAAACTCGAGTTGAAGTCGACTTGATTGAGTTTAAACGGAAAAGAATTGTCATAGACAAGCAGCTAGTTAAGATATGCAGTAGGAGCTACCTCCACCAATTCCATCATCAGTATCCAACATTCGGAGCATTCGCAGCTAGACCTCGTTGGGAATTTTAAGGTAATGCTAGAGTTAAGACAGCCGACTCAATGGGAGCTTTGCTGTTGACTTTGCTTCTTTCTAATATTCTCCTAAACTGAACTCTTAAAAATTGAAGAAACCACATCCTTAATCAGTATCTAATGAATACATGTGGTATTTTTTTAAATTAATTTATATATATATAATTTTTCCAGTGCACTTTCAGTGTAGTGGAGGCGTGCCGTAGGGGGAGGATTAAGGGGCTAGAGGAGTGCCTGGCCGGCTGCTGACCGGCTGGGACTTGGACTTGGAGATGGAGTCGGAGTCGGAGTCGGAGTTGCGACTACGACTGAGGGCGACTGGGACAGGCCATGGCAAACGGGGCTGGGGCAGCACAACACATCTGATTGCTCGGTAGGCAGCGGCGTGCTTTATGGCAGGACATACCCCTTTCCCTCGCCGCGCCTCAGCTGGCCGACCGCCGCACTACGCCCCTGCTTTTGCAGGTCGCCCATGACCGGTCAGAGTGTAAGCCGCGCCACAGGAGCGGAGTCAGGTTAAGGGCTGGCATTTAGGGAATAAATATGAATAATTAATTAACTTTGTACCTTCTTACACTTCTTAAGAGAAAAGTCAATAAACATGCTTTTCTATATTTTAAAAATTATTGAGAGATAAAGTGAAAGCCATACCACTTAATCTTTACATTTAATCTTCATAATTTGCAAGCCTCTTCTAAATATATTCCCCTCCTTTAAGTACCAGCTCCGTCCCTGGACTTTCAAGGGGTCTCTCGCCTTGGTGCCCGCCTTGGCCGGGGCATACAATTTAATATTAAAGTTGATAAACATTTTGACCACGGCAGTTAGTAAGCAAACGTACGATCCACCTACTCGCCTTCTTTACCGGCAGCCACTTTGCCGCAGCTCCAGCCTCGCAGTGGCAACAGCACCGCCGCCGCCGCCATCATCATCATCAGCAGCAGCATCAGTGGAGTTGGAGACGTGGTCGTGAACCGACTTTTGGGGTCGGGACTTGGACTCCGACTCCAACTCCAACTCCGACTCCCAGTCCGAGTCCGAGTCGAACTCGGAAACTGGTGAAATAAATTCAGAAACTATGCCAGCAGAGGGGGAACGGCGACTTGCGGTCAACTGATTGCGCCACAGATTCGCACTTAGTCAGTGGCTGACTTTTGGCTGACTTCTTGGCGGCACGAGGGGGTTAAGGGTGGACTTCAGGTTCGACGGCAAAAGGGTTAGGCGGAGCGGTACTGGGAGGAGTGCATTTTTTGGGACATAAACGGGGGCGTGTTGAGCGCCAAACTTGGCGTGGCAATGAGCTTTGGTAGTCAGTCGCCAAAAAGTCGGGTCAAGTGTGTGTGCAACACAGGTTACAAAAACATATATAAAAAAAGGTTAAAAAGAAAAGAATTTGGAAGCTTAATAAGAAAATAAAAACAACATTAAAAATCCAAATTAAGTGAGGAATGTTTTGAAAGATTCGTCCCAAAAAGGGGTAGTGTTCTCGATTTCAAATCTTGTTTCAGATTTATAAGTATCTCATTCTATATTTTTTTTATAATGATATTAGGAACATCTCTTAAAGAGATCAATGTTTTATATAAAATATAATTATAGAATTATATATGATTTTTATATATTAATCTAGAACAACTTCTTGTAGTATTTAATTGCTAAAGTTACTAAATTTCCCAATTAGTTTCCACCAGTTTTATGCTACAATTGTTTGAGAATTATAGCGCCTCGTGAGCGGTAAGAGACCTAATGCTAAAGATATATATAGTATTGCATAAAAAAATACATTAAGCTATAAGAGATTTATAAGTATCTCATTGTATATATTTTTATGTATGCTATTAGGAACAAATCTTAAAGAAATCAATGTTTTGTATCAATTATAATTATAGAATTATATATAATTATTATATTTTCATCTAGAACAACTTCTTGTAGTATTTAATTACTAAAGTTACTAAAGTTCCCAATTAGTTTCCACCAGTTTTATGCTACAATTTTTTGAGATTATAGACCAAAGAGAGCGGCAAGAGCCCTAATGCTAAAGATATAGATAGTATAAAGCTAACATTCAATATAATTATATAAGATGAAAAATTAATTTAAACCAAAATTTCCGAAAATTAGGCGAAACTGTAAACGGGAACGTGGCCCGATAAATAAAAAACAATGGCAAAAGACCGCTTGATACTCGTAATTTGCGTTGGGAGTGGAGTGGAGGAGCTTCTTCAGCCCACGCCCCAGAGCAGCCCCAGAAAGCTGGCTGGCTCCACCTTCGGCATTTTTTACGCGCGCGGCCGCTCTCCTGCAGCAGTCCTGGCATGGGGACTATATACACATGTACTCGAGCCCCGCGACTCTCACAGATATATATATATATATGTAGATGGATATATATGCTCGCATAAAGCTGGTTCCTGGACGGACCCACGGAACCGAACGCTTTTCAAGAAATCAACGTCCAACGCTCGCTGGCTGGCTGGCTGGCTGGTTGGCTCGATTGTTCCCATGCAAGGTTTCTACAAATATTTTTTTCGTGAATTATTACCTTCGTATTTTTTCCAGTTCGCGAGGAGTCAAATTGGTCGGCACACGCCTCGAGGGCACACGCCATTTCCCACGGAGCGCATTTATGGTTTGGAGCACCAGCAACCCCCTCTTTCTTCCCTCCGAGGAAGCCGCTGCGCTGCGCCGATCGCTGATCGAGGATCAGCAACTGGTTGGTTCAAAGTCGCGAGTTATAGGTAAAAAAACTACAGAATATAAATAAATAAATAATAAAAAAGAAAAAAAAAATGTAGAGAACCTTGGCTGGGCGGCAGGTGGCCCGGCAAAGACTTCAATTAGGCCTAGTCTGGGGCCCACAGTTCAATGCGTAATCAAACCTTGGCCAGAACCCAGAACCCGGAGCCCAGAGCCCCTCTCTCCTGCCTTTTGGCCAACTGTCAACTCTGTCCGGTTAATGTGCAATAATTGCCAACTGCCGCAGTTGCCAACTGTCTCGCAAATCAAATATCGCCAGCATCCTGCTGCGAATTTGATGCCTTCGAAGGCTGAGAGCATTTTTCGGCCTACACCTTTTGTGGCTAATGGGGCTCGGGATCGTGGTCACTGGGGAGCAGGAGCAGGAGGAGCTAGAGGAGCTGCATGAGCTGCCCCAGAGGAAGCTTTCTAGGCCCAGGCTCCCATTCTCAAGCCCAATGTGCAGTAGAAGCCCACGCATTCCCTCCTTGGGCTCTCTGTTTCCGTTGGTGTTTTTCAGGGTAGATTGGGTTTTAGCCAAAATGTTTAATACTTTATGGGAGAAAGTTTTAGAAGAAAGGAGGTGGTATATAAAAACAGCTTCAAAAGGGTTAGAACTTTGTAAAAAGCTAGATTATTGAAGAAAAGCTAAAGCTGAAAAGAGTGTGTTCTTAATCGAAGAAGTAAATTTTTAACTGAGGTTTATGTCCTTTTTACAATATTTTCTTTTCTGCCAATCATTATTATTTAATATTAATAGTTTCTAATGATAATGATTTCTTAATGGTAAACTAGATAATATATTATTTTTATTTAATATTTTTGTACCTACAACAGTCCTATGAAATGTCGACCAATATGTTTTTTATTTTAAATATATATTAAAGTTTATCTACCATTTAAAAGGTAAAAGCTATATCCTTTAATAAACTATGAACAATTTAAAACCTAAATAAATACCTAGTCAAGATCTTCGAGGAAATATTTCTATAAGCTTATAAAACATAACAGAGACTCAGGAATATATTCCTATTAATAAGTACCTTACAGTCCATCAATTTCCCCTGGATTTGCATTTCTACTTCTGTTGCGACTTTTTTATATTTTTAATTGGCTTCTCGCAGGGGGAAGAGGGGAGCAGTCGGAGGAAAGGAGGGTTGAGCCTGGGCAGCAGCAGATTAAGAAGGATGCGGACGTGGATGAGGAGTCATGTAACCGAATGGTCTTCTGGAAACACACTCTCCACCCGGGAGAGGCAGGGCTAATAGAAGTGATGTCGATAGCACTTAAACACGATATCCGTTTCAATTTGTTTGGATTCTTCAATTTAAAAGGTGATAATTTTCTACTTTATGGCCCTCGACATGTGGGCCACCCATAAAACTGATATCGGAGTAGTGCCTGTCTCCGTTCCCTGTCTGTACTTCTCCCTGTCCCGTCTCTCAGTCGCAGTCTCTGTTTCTGTCTCCTCTGTCCCTATGTCCCTGAGTCTGCAACTGCATCTGGATTACAGTGAGAAAACTCAAGGGGAACTAATTAGGAATCAAGTATTTATTTTGCATTAAAAAATTGTAATTGTAATTGTAATTGTTTATTTATCAGTCAAAATACTGAACTAGGCGAGATATTTGCAGGAAAACATTATGTTTAAGTATTATTCATTATTGGTTTAAAAGAGATTTTGGAAATAAAAAATTATTTTTCACCTTTGTTTCATTTTAATTACTATTAAATAATTAATAATCTTAGAACATTTTAAAATCATTTTTTTAGTAAATAACTAAATCTAGGGTACTGTACTATACTATATTTAGAATCAGCCTGCAAAATATTTTTCTCATAATAAGCTAAGTATTAATCACAAACTTCTTAGAAGTTTTCGAATAATTCGTGGGTAAAATCTACCCACAAAATAGTGCTTTTTGATTTATATTCCGGGTATTCTATAAGAGGAAATCATACAAAGGTTTTCTTTCCAAATAAAAATGACAATACATTCCGATGTTTATAAAACACATTGATATACTTTAAAGTAGATTCCCTAATAGATTCTTTTATTAACTTAATTATATATTTTATTAATTGAAATGATATAAATTTCTTCAAGTGCCCTTGGGCTTTGGGACAATCTTGTCCATATACATTCAATACACGACGGTCAGTGTCAAGTTCGAGCCGAGTTCGATTCTGGTTCTTTTGGGGGACTGTGGACACTCGTATCACTCGCTTAATTTGTTATTCGCTGGTTTTCACACTTGATAATTGTGGCAGCGGATGGATGGCTAGGGGGATAAGGCGGGGATAAGGAGGGATACCACTATAACCAGGTACCAGCATCAACCATCGTCGGATGATGATCACCACTTTGTGGTCTGCTGGCCGGCTGGCTGGTCGGCTGACTTGGCTAACTGGCTGACTGGCTGGCTCTCTGTGTGGGCAGTTTCATTGCCGTTGTTGATGGTGATGTTGCTGCGCCTGCAATGACTTCAGTTTATCAGTTTCCAAAGTCCAGGGGAATGTCTATATCTTTTTCTTCTCGTTTTTCTGCTGTGCGCTGCCTTTTTTTGATTGCCGAACTGAACTTTAGCGATTTAATGCGTATAAACTCACACACACTCAGTCACTGACTCGTTAAAACAAACAACAGAGACACAACCAGTCGCCTCTAAAGTCGGAGGCGTTTTAGCATCGCGTTTTAATGGCCAACTAAATCAACAGACAATTAATTAGACATTCGACTGCGACAATGGACTCGGATTCGGATTCGGATTCGCCTCGGAACTGGATTTCGGTTTGGAATTGGAATCATGATCTGTTATGTTTGATGATGCAAATGCAAATTACCCCTTTGCCTAAATCAATTCGCTGGGTGGTCCGACTCTACTCCCATGAAATAAATTCAACCGAATTGAATAAATGCCTCGGACATTAGCATAGCAGATCTCGACAACCAAGGGGGGAAATCATAAAAGCCAGTGTTTATTTTCGGCCAGACAATGAGTCTATCATGGCTGGGAGGAATCAGTTCTGATCGACGAGGAAGAGGTTTGAAAACGACAATGAAAACGAGGTGACGATTTGGTCAATGGGTCTAGACTTTAAATTGATTTGA
Source organism: Drosophila pectinifera (assembly GCA_008042775.1). Classification (NCBI taxonomy): domain Eukaryota; kingdom Metazoa; phylum Arthropoda; class Insecta; order Diptera; family Drosophilidae; genus Drosophila; species Drosophila pectinifera. The sequence continues at coordinate 8,357 of VNKC01003889.1, read as the reverse complement.
TGAAGCATTACTTTTATGGCCATTGCTAGCAGGTGGTAACCAACTAAAAGTCAATAGATGTTTGGTATTTACAGGTTTATTTAATATTAAAATCGATTTTATAAATCATTAACTATAAAAAATGATTAATTTAAAATTGAAATAATATATAATGCATTCTTAGGAGAGATTCCTATACATATAATAATTATGTTCAATATAACTTCAGCAAAAGATTTTTGTGAATAGGCACAACAATTATTTCGGATTAAATTCAATAATTAACCATCAATCTTGGCCAATTCTTTTCTTTAACCTTTATAAATTATTGTAAGTTTGGTATTATTTTAAATCACGTAATGCATGGTTATAGCTATAATTAAGGATCATAATTTCCTTGTCTAAAACATGAATTAAGGAGTGGCATTTATTAAAGCATTATTATTAATTTAATTTTTATGCAAGGTAAAAATGTATGTGATCTGTATTATATAATAAATATAAAAGACAATATTTTGTATGTGTTAATTTTAAATAAAATTTTCTTTGGATTTAATCATATTTTATCATTCTTAATCCCGTTTAATGAACTCTACACAATATTTCTTATTAATTACTTTAAAATGTTAAATATTTTCTTGTTATAAAGAAATTCTAGCTTATTCTTATATTCTTTATATACATATATATTATTATTTATTGTATATATATTATTTATATACCTTTAGAAATATACTTCATTCAAATCTGCTAAATAAAATCAGCTATAGAACAATAGCAGTGTTCGTCTCGAATTACTTCCTGACAAATACCATCTTTTCCACAATTATTTAATATTTTACCAATTTACCCTTAGATATATTTGATATTTAAATCTGCCAAAAACTCTCCTAATTACTTCCTGTAAAACTCCCTGCCTACAATTTGCATCTATTACTCATAGCCGCCACCAAAGAGTTTCCTATAATGAAAAAAGCGCCCAAAACCAAACTCGAGTCGCCACAACATTTAAGACATGACATCGTTGGAGGCGGCGGCGGCATCGAAATCGGAATCGGCCTTCTTCTCTGAAAAGCCCCGACAATCGAAACGCAAAGCCGAACCGAAAGAGATACTACACAATACACAAGGCGAAATCATATCACTAGACATGGCTTACAATAACAGAGTCCGAACTTTGACTGAGTGCTGGGGCCGGACTCGGACTCGGATCGCTTGTGGAGCTGTGGAGATTTTACAGTGAATAACACCGCGCTCTCCAACAATGATATTAAAAATAACAATTGTCTTCAGTGGTCTTTAACACCCGCACCGCTGATAGACAACAACAACAACTGGAAGAGCACAGCAAGCTAAGAAGGCAACACACGAGGAAAAGAAACACTTGAGTGGCACATAAAAGTCACATCGACAACTTCGATTGACTAAAGAAAATATTGTACATGAACAACGATCGGTTCGGTTTGGATCGGATCGATAGGATCGGATCGGATCCAGCCAACCGGCCAACCGGAGAGCATTTTTGAATACCTGAACAATCATAAAAATAATGACGTTGCACATTCCACATGAGATGAGAGCGGCAAGGAGATCGGAGCGGATCCCCAAACATCCAAGCCCAAATCCAAGACCAATCCAGCTGCCGGAGCTGCTGCTGCCGCTGATGATGAGCTTTTCTTTTTCCTCTTTTTTTTTTTTGGTTTGAGCCACACAGCAAGGGAGCTGGAGGAGCTGGAGGAGCTGCAGTTGTTGGCCAGAAGAGAGCGTCATAAATTAGTGATATTGCATTATTATGAGCTGACTTGGCAGCGCATGGCGAGGTCAACGCGGCGTATGAGCAATTTTTGAGCAGATAAAGTAACTCTCACAAAAGAGCCAGACTGGATTATTTGCTGAACCAGAAGGATACCGTGTGCTTTCTTTGAAGTATTTAAGAATTCTTTGGCTAAGGTTTCCACATTGTTGATACTTTATTTTAATAAATTTGCTGGCTTATTTATATGATTTGGTCTTTGAAAATATCTTTAGGTGATGCGAGAGATTTTATTTGCAATAAAAGTTTAGTAATAAATCAAATAATCAATCGAATCCAATCAAATAATCAGTTTTAAACGTTAAAACACAAGTTATATATTTTATATATCAGGTTATAGGTTTTAATTAAATTTCTGAATTTAATTTTTACAAAAACAACATTTCTTTAAAATGTTTTTATGAAATTACCATACGCTCTTTGATTTCCAAGTTTTATAACTAATTAAAAAATCCTATTCATAAAAAAATAATTATAACATAATCTAAACTAAATTTACAATGCATTTAAATTCTGTTTTGCTAATTCATTTATTTTGGTTTATGAAATTAACACTTTAAGGTACAAATCGCATAGGTATACCACAGCATCATACTATATCTATGGCGATTTTTGAGTTTTTACTGTTTTCTGTATTCTTACGCTTAAGGGATTTCATTATTAATATTATTCATTATTTTTATTGAACATTTATTTAGTTTAATTATAGAAGTTTATATTAATATTCAATGTGAAAACTGTACAGTATTTAATATATAAAGAAAAGGACATGCTGCACTATTTATAAAGAAAAAACCTTGTGCCTAAGAAATATTTTTGAATCTGTTCAACAGGAACTATATTTAGTATTAATTTCATTTTTAAATATAAGCTTCCTTCATATTATTGAATTTAATTTAAATGCAATAATATTGAGTTGCCTGAAATACTCTCCTCATGAGTTAAATATCAAAGTGAAGTCCGAGCGGCTTTTGCTTTCTTGGAAATATTTTAGCATCATGTTGTGATTAATGAAGCATAGCCGAGAACCAAAACTATTGACAGCTTATCAGAGTCCGTCCTCCCGGCCACCGACTGGAGACCAGTCCATCCTCGCGAGACGACTCCACCGCGGAGGAGTCACCGGCCAGACGAGGCTCCTGGCCAATTGTTGGTTTGCGTGTTGCGTTGACTAAAGACTTCAAGTCGGCTTCAATCATTTCATTTAACTGATGATCCGACTGCCGCCGTCGCCGCCACCGCAGCTGATGGACGGCATTTTGGTGAGCTGGGATTCTGGGATTTTCATCAGGGGATTGGGATTGGGTGTGGGTATTGGGGATACTATTGTTGTTGGCTTTTATTTGCTGGTGGCATCACGCAACTGCCATTTGGAGCGTTTTGGCTACCATAACAAATTATATTCGGTGCGAGAGAGAGCAGCCTTTGGGGCACTTAACTACTTTATAGCTCCTTCAATATCGCATACACTTGTGAAGATCGGATCGTCGTGGTCTTTTATGGCTTTTATTACCGGGGCCCAGACACACAAATGTATAGGATGGGGCCTCGATAGGATCGTAAAGGCAACGGTATAGGTATAACTCGGGCGATATTCTACACAGCTTTTCCAGTTTTTTGTTGGATTTTTTTTTTCTAGTTTTTTATATCAAACAGATTTCCAACAAACGCCACACAATCAGGGGCTTCTTCTCATATCGCACTTCTTGCTAATAACCCACTTTAATTGGCCATCAAAGTCACAAAAAAACAAGGAGAAACACCGAAACGTGGCTGAGATTATGGATAATAGCTGCGACGACTCCTAGCCGCGTATCAGTTCCATGGGTCCATATCCATATCCCAATATCCACTATGGTGGCTATAAATTTCTCTATCGGCATTCGTCGGGTTTTTACTCTTTTTTTTTTGTGTTTTCTATATTCGCCATTGTGTGGGGCCTACGATAATATCATCGGGTTTTGGGCATGGAATTTATATCGTGCCAGGCGGCGGCGGGGGAGCGAGCTCCGATATCAAGGCGGCGGTGCGGCGTTGCGGCGTTGCGGCGGAGGAGCAGCCGCAATATTTCACCGGCTGATGGATGGAAGATAGATCGCCGCATACTGAGGGGATACGGGTTACGGGATTATGGACACCTTCCGATGGTGTGATATATAGACTCGCTCGGGTGGTAAACATAAATCAGGAAACCGAGCTCGCCACGAGGAAAAACCGCCCAAAAAAGATATATACATATATATACTTTGATAGGAAAGTAATGAGAGATTATTTTTTTGTTAAGTAGATATCAAAACCGTATGTTTCCTGTGGAAATTCGAAAAAAAAAAAATAAAGATAAGTATATGAACACTGAAATGAAAAGCTTTTGCTTTCAGCTTTTTCAATAAGCAAACAAGACACAACACACTCCATCAGTAAATATAACATAATAACATATTTTCATTACACATTTTAAAGTCTGTTTTAAACTGAACTATACCTATCTGAGTGATCTAATATTCCAGCATTTTTCACAACAATCCCAATGGCATAAAACATGTTTCAATTATTGTTACAAAAACAAAACCCTATTCCTATTTAAATATTTTTAAAGCAACTAAATTTCCTGCTTGATAAAACCCGCATTTAAATGGCCAAATACAAAAAATCACCTCTAAAACAGCACTGCACGCGCTTGAACTGCGACCTTTTTGGTAACTTGGCAGCGGCTCCTTGGCCGCGGGCCAATAAAGACAAAATTAAGTATTCAAATTCACAGGCTGATGCGAACGAAAGTCTGGCACTGACTCTCTGACTCTGACTCTTTGGACCAATGATGATGATGATAATGGCACGGCAATAAAGCGATGGCAACTGAAATCGCACAAACTGGTAGTTGGGCTTTGGGCCTGAGCTTTTAGGCCTTTTAAACTTCAATCAAAAATTTCTCAGGCGCAGCCCAGAGAGAAGAGCCGGCAGCAATAATAATAATAATATTGTAATTTGTGCGAAGAATGCTGGAACCTTTCTTTGAACTCTGGCAAGATCTTTGGGATACCACCGAATCCGTATCCGAATCCCGACAGATGCCAACACGTAAACGCTTCGCAGGGATAGCTACCAAAATTACCAGAGAAGCGGCGATTTTATGGCGATGCGAGAAGAACACCGAAAAATTCCTTGATGAAATATTTCCCACTCCCTGAGAGAACCTTCTCTCTGTTTGGCCATATACAAATTGGCTAAGCCATTAGTCTTGGCCAGAAAGAAACGCAGCAACTTAAACGTTTTAGTGGCTGCGCTTAAGACTTTTGCCGCAATTTTTCCACTTGAGTTTTGGAGTTTATTACGGCATTATAATGCCCCTCTCAGAAAAAAAGGGAAAAGAGGTCTCCGTCTCGAACTCCCTTTGGTTCCCACAATTTGTTGTCGCCCCAAAATCGAGGCTTCGAGCCTATTCATCCGATTCCAGGGAACACAGTTTCCAGAATCCCTTTATTATTGAGAAAACAATTCGATTCGAATTGACTTCTGTCGAGTGCCGTGTGGAAAATACTTTCACGTAAATGCTCGGAAAATGGACATCGAGCGGCGATAACAATAAGCTACATTAATTGTTTGCCATTGTGAAGGGCCGCCCTCTACTCTCTACCCTCGATTTACTTTTTTATTTTCTATTTTCCGGAACAATGGAAATAAATGCTGACGCAGAAGGAGGAGGAGGAGGAGATCCATGCGATTCCACAAGTGTCTCTGGGTCTGCGCTCTTCTTTATTTCCACGCACATTTTGTGAAGTGGTTAGATAATCCATTGTTTACGGGGGATGATGATCATGATCATGATCAGGGCGAGAAGAAGAACAAATACCCGAGAGCCGAAAAACGTTGGTCATTTTTTGGCAGCAGCAGCGGGAAGATATTGAAATTCGTCTCACGTTTTGTTTTCTTGTAATTGCAGCCAAACTTGGCAGACAAACAGGCATCCGAAATTGGTCATGGAATGAGTTTTGAATTAGTCGAAAAATCGGGGAATCTGTATATTTTGAGTAATGGAGGAGCTACTGTGAAAAGGGCGAGAATGAATGATAAATAACAGGTAAACTTGAGGTAAACGAATGGTAAGTAAGTCACTTAAAAGCACTATAAGTACCTTCAACTAAAATATATTTAATTTGCAAAAGGGTATAAATATATTTTCCATACCTGAAGGATTCTTTATCAAAATGTTCGGTGGAAAAGTTTTTTATTTATGTCCTCTTGTCCCTCTATTTTCGATCAATCAAAACTCTCTTAACAATTCAACAATTTCACACCACCACCATTCCTTCTATCAAAAATCGAATGCACTTGACCAGTAATATCTTTGTTTACCCCAAAACCATTACCATTTCATCTTAATCTATCAACCACCTTTCAAAATTCATCCATCGATCCATCCGACTACAGAACCCTCTCGAACCAAACAAAAAACTTAAAAAAAGAACTACAGAAATCAAAACTCAATGGGAGTTTCAACAACAATCGCGTTTCGGGGCGTTTTAAGAATAACAACAATAACTAAGAAAGGAAAACGCAGGCAGCATCCAAGAAATGAAATCGAATCAAATGATGTGTATGAAAATTAAAATAATACAAAGATAAAACACCAACAACAACAACATCAACAACAACTACAACAACACTATAACAACAACTACAACAACACTATAGACTGTGGGGGAAAAGTGCACACAACAAGGGCAGCAGACAATAAAAATCAAGAAAAGTAACTACAAAAGCGCAAAGTATCGCCGATGCTCTGTTCCAGGTGAGGGTGAGATGTTACTGTTGTGCACTCAGAGAAAAAATAGAGAGTGCCTATGAGCGAATTAATTAATAGAAATAGTAATATAATAAAAATAATAACAGTATTATAATAATAGTAAGAGTAATGCTTTCTGTCTCAAAGAGCTTTTTTAGGAGGGAGCCATCCAATTCTTCATCAGTATCGTTTGCTAGGTGATTTTCTTTTCATTCTCAAACAGCTCACCTGAGCCACCTCATTCTTCATCAGTATCCGTTGCTCTGTAAGATAGATTTAAGGAAAAAGATACCCATTCCTTCAATATAACCCTTTGCTCAAAGATTATTTCAAATAAAACATTTTAAAAAATTATAAAAAAACTGCAAACTCTCAAAAAATCTGCCAAAATGAATACGATTTTTTCCGAGTGTAGCTGTAGCTGTTGCTGTTGCCATGTTGCTATGTTGGCTGTGTTGCCTGGCGGCGCTGCAGACAAGCAACATTCAGCTGAGCCCCGTCGAAGACAACAACTTGGCAAGGCGCAGAGACAGAAACTCTTAACCTTTGACGCCCCGAACAATGAAGTGGTTAAAAGCAAGACATTAACACACAGACATATAGGCGGCAACAGCAACAACAAGTCGGGAGAGGGGAATGACAGAAATTAGTGAAATTTATTATTGATATCCACTTGAATTTATAGAGCAGCGAACAAAAGAGGTAACCCTCGTTTCCCCTCGAATAAAAGGTGTATCTTTGTGTGTTGGTCGCTCTGGTGGCGTCGTGTATCCCCCCTGCTTTTTTTTCCAGCTGCTGCAGCTGAAATTGATGGCCGAGCACGGTTTTGGCCCGATCTAATGCCGGTGATAAACAGGTTCGTTCGGTTGGTAGGTGTCGCTGCTGCCATAAGTTATGGCCAAAAAAAAGGAGACAATAAAACGCACACCGGGCAGCAGCGCTAATAGCCGATAGCCGATAGCCGATAGATACTTAGATACTTGACTCACCGCTGCGACGATCTCCGATCCGGAATAGATTCGAATGCGCTTTCTTCTCTCTCGTTACCAACTTGATTTGCCTCCATTGTGTTCTTTATAGTTTCTATATATTTTCCGAGCCACCCAGAACACCCGCAGAATCCAAATCGAAATCGAAGTGGGGACGACATCCAACGACTCGGCACGGCAGCAGCGGCCGAGTTTCCGAGAAAAACTTACGCACAACAATGAAGTTATTTAGGGGCCCCGAACATTATTGATTTGAAATATCACACGGAATAAGCAAAGTGCGCGCGTTGAAATAACAGGCCAGATCATTGACGGCTTCTTGGCCCACGAACCACAGCTCGGCACACTCGGAATAAAGTCTTGGGTTTCCTTAAATTTATAAATATTTTTTAGCATTGATTATAATAGTTAATAAGGAATAATTCCATTGTTAACGGCTTCATTGGAATCTTTTCTAAAGGTAGAAAGATACATTTCTTTCTTTAATATTCTAAAGATATTAAAGAGAGGGAGACTTTAAAGAGATTTTAAATTAGGTTGCAGTTACGAGAGAATTTTAGATATATTTTACATTCAGAGAGAGATTTGAGTGTGCTTTCAGAGAGATTTTTATTTTAGAGACCAATTATAAAATATTTTTTTAAATATGTTAAATTTAGAGCGATTTTTACGGAGATTTTAGAGAGACTCTTATTGTCAAGAGTTTGTACTCTTTTCTGTCACTTAGATTAAAATGTTAGTACATCTTATCTTATATATATATATATATATATATATATATATATATATATAT